>JACCPG010009001.1:0-29944 GCA_016069955.1 Drepana arcuata
CTTTACAGTGAAGGAAATCATCGAGAGCACACCGTTTCAGAAAAAATACGTAATGAACATTTTGTTTTCGTTTAAAAGTAGTCATAAAATATTTAATTTATGTAGGCACATAGGAACTTATCATCAGGCCGAAGACGTAGGCAGAGGGAGTATGTATAATTTATTCAATATTATTCCTTCTTGATAACGTCCGCGAGGGAGCATCATAAATTTCAATTGTTTCATGAAAAAAAATTGGTTGTAATTTGCTGAAACTGAATTTAACAAGATCTCACTCAAACATTTTTGAGAAAAATTAAGGTACAAAAGTTGCGATTCATTTATCTTGCGCAAATCCGGACCAAACTATGAAACAAAAGCTATATTTTGTTGGGGACGGAGAAAAACGCAGAACTAACGACGTAGACGAAACACTCAGTAGGATCGTATCTTAGTAGCAATTTATATTTTTTCCTTGCGAAGGTCGAGGGCAGTCGGGCCTCGAAGCGGGCGGATGGCATTATCTCTTTCCTGTTTTGTCAAGAACTTGAATGACTTTATTTTTGTGCGCAATGCAGATCAATTGTTAAGGTACATTGTTTTTTATGAGTGATAAACAGACGTTGTACTTTATTTATTAACCAATAATACAATTTGTATATTCGTTTTTACGATAAACTGGAATAGGAATCGTTTTACGTTCTCCCAAAACACACGTATTAATATAGTGGATGTTTTTTTAATTAACTATTATTTTATAGTGTATTTAGTACAAAATGGTAGCGACAAACAAGGGAAATGATCTCCATAGCCGTCACTCAAAATATGGCGTCATTGCATCACATCCTCATGTCAATAGAAGTCGATATAGCATAGCAAAATGCGTCGAAGAAAAATATGTGAGCAAGAAGCTTACCGAGTCTCGCTTGCCAGTCAACATTGCCACTTCCCAATTTCACTGCTGTATAATAAAGTCCATTGAAAGCTTATATTGCAATCAAATAGTTTTAATTAAAAAAGGAAAATTGTTAATTGGCTCGAGTGCCTTTCATATGAAGAGAATGAAAATCTCGTAAAGTGTGTAACATACCTCTTCATTTCAATTTTTTCAACCACTCCGTAACATCTCCTTCAGGGGATGCTTGTTAATGTCTACAACACAGTTTTATACTACTGCAGTAACTATCACACATGTTTAGTAATTCTACTGTGCGTAGTAGTGCGTAATTCTACATAATTCTGCTGTGCGGCTGGACCGATTATGATGTATGACGTATGATGAAAATTTATGTGTCCTCAAGTTGATTCGAGAATGGCTTAGATTCACAATTGAAATCATGTAATAGGCAGCGCTGCGATCATGTTTCGAGAATTCTATTATCCCAAGCAAAGCCGGGTGGAACAGCTACTTTATTTGTAAATCATAAGTGTATGTTCTGTTGCTAATAAATAATAAGAAAATACCTATGACTTCACGGCATTAAATATATTTTCTTTTGCCTCTCACTACCAACACAATATAAAATCAATAAATCAACCTCAAAGAGGACAATTTCCGCTTCCTTCCGCTCGTGTCATGGCCAATCTGGGTAAATTGGACAGACGTGAACGCAGAGAACAACAATAAACAAACACTTTGCGTATGTTGCTTTGTGTTTTAAGTCACAAGTATTGTTTTCCCGCATATAATATAAATAATATATATCTTCAATCCTTCCCACAAAGGTCAACGAAAGATGTATGTTTTCTAAAATTAAAGAGTGTTAGTTGAGAATCTATTAATATCCCTCCATTGAAATCATCAGTGATCGTTTTGCTATTTTAAGCATACATCCAACAACATGAAGTAAATATTTTAATATGTATTACATCAACATAGCGTATCTTTGCTTGTATTGTTATTGTTTTCTAAGGATACAAACTCTAAAGGATATATTTCACTTGTGGTTTAAATTGGTAAACATATGTTGATAATGCCGCCCATACATACATAGCGCTTAAAACAAAGCTTTATTTAAACGCTTTGTGGTATGGTGTCATTGTGATAATGATACAAACAGTATCAAATTTCGAACAAAACCTTTTCACAGTTTATTTCTGGAGTGATTATGATTATAAAATCAAAGAGAGGTAGGGCATAACGGATTCTCCGTTCGAATTTGGAGCTGCCCAACTGGGGCAGGACCTCCACCTTATAGAAGTCCGTAGCCAAATAACACAATTTTTTTGTGTTGTGTTCCTACGTGGTGAATTAGGTTTCCAGTAATGAGCTCCTTGGGGAGGGGGGAGGATTGTTATATTGTGTTGGCAACCGAAGGATTAAACCCACTATGCTACCAACACACTATAACTCTCCGAACACAGAGTGGCAACGCGCAAGTGATACTTAGGTATGGTGAGCGCAAATAGGCTACGGTAACCGTTTCCCATCAGGTGGGCCGTATGCTTGTTTGCCACTCTTGTTGTAAAAAAAAATATATAAAGGTATTCTACAGCTTACAGCCCCCTATGGCTGCTGCTATGAATGCATTAATTCACAAATTAAAATTTCGAGTTTTTTTTTGCACATTAATTTCACACGCTTAAAGAGGTTTTTTGATAGGTGTTAAATCGGCAAATTCTAGAGCAAGTGAATGAATATGTATATCTAAGTATAACTAAGTATACTGCCAGTAGTAAAGTAAAAGGAACCATGACGGCGCTTACGGGCAGTAAATGTCTGAGAAAGAATACCTACTCGAATAGCTGTCGACAACGCGATATTGGTGCCCACTTTATTTCACGGCAGCAAATTCTGAATAAGCATGAAAAAAAGCATAAATTACAACGATCCTTGGAGATATAACTTCAGGTAGTCTGATAACAAGATTAATCCAAGGTGCTGATTTTATCTAAAAAGGCCTAATGCTTCGAGTTTCCTGACGTATTGGATCCCGACAAAAATAAAATTAAATATTAATGATAGTTTAATTGAAGCTGATTCTGCTGTAGCCGCCGCTTTTGAATCAGTTTTTGCTGATATTCCAGTCTCATTAACAAAATCATTAACTTCATCACCTTCCTCCGCTGAAAAAATTCTTAAAGCTCATGTGGAAAGATCTGATACTGAATTCAATTTCAATACTGTTACCCCCGAAGACATAGTAAAAACTTTTAAATCTCTTGATATGAAAAAGTCTACTGATTTATGGGGACACTCTGTAAAAGTTCTTAATAGTATTATTGACATTGTTGCAGTAGACTTAGCATTAGTTTTTAATGCATGTATTGCTAGTGGTGAATTTCCTGATCAAATGAAATATAGTAAAATCATTCCTTTATTTAAAACTGGTACCATTACCGACCCAAACAATTTCAGGCCAATCTCAATATTGCCAGTTTTCAGCAAAATTTTTGAAAAAGTTCTACTTAACCAGATGCTAGCCTTTTTTAACAAACATGAGTTGATGCGTACTAAACAATATGGCTTCACAAAGGGTCGCTCGACTACTGATGCAGGTGTCGAACTTATTAGGAAAATTCTAGAGGCTTGGGAGGATTCAAAGGATGCTTTAGGTGTTTTTTGTGACCTATCCAAAGCCTTCGATTGTGTGCATCACGAAACATTGATCAGGAAGTTAGACCACTGTGGTATAAGGAATTTAGCTCTTAACCTTATATCATCTTACTTAAGTAAACGAGTACAAAAAGTGTGTATACGTGGGGAACTATCTCCGGGGTGCCCAGTAGCTATGGGCGTTCCACAGGGTTCGATTCTCGGTCCATTTCTTTTTCTTATCTATATCAATACCCTACCTCACCTGGTAAATGATAAACATGATATTGTATTATTTGCTGATGATACTTCTTTACTATTTAAGATAGACCGGCAGAAACATGACTTTGACGATGTAAATAATGCTCTCTCTGACGTGGTTCGTTGGTTTAGTGCCAATAATTTGGTACTTAATGCTAGGAAAACGAAATGTATTAAATTTACAATGCCTAATGTGAAAAAGGTTTTAACTACCCTATAGTTATAAATACCGAGAAGTTGGATCTTGTGGATTCAACAGTCTTCCTTGGAGTCACATTGGATCAAAAATTGCAATGGGGCCCCCACATTAATGGATTGGCGAATAGACTCAGCTCTGCAGCATTCGCGGTAAGAAAAATCAGACACTTGACTGATATCAACACAGCCCGTTTAGTTTATTTCGGCTATTTTCATAGTGTCATGTCTTACAGCATTCTTTTATGGGGTAATGCTGCAGGCATTGGATCTATTTTTGTGCTGCAGAAGCGGGCTATTCGTGCAATTTATAGCCTTAAGCCTCGGGATTCTCTCAGAGAATTATTCAAGGAAATTGACATATTGGCCGTACCATGTCAATACATATTCCAAAATTTGTTATATGTTAGAAAGAATATTGAAAAATTTAAGAAAAATAGCGACTTGCATACTGTGAATACACGGAACAAGGATAAACTCCATGTTCCTACAGCTAGATTACACAAAACTAGGAACTCATTTGTCGGGCAAGGTATACGTTTTTTTAATAAGCTACCTCGGAAAATAATTGGATTACCTTTTGTAGAATTTAAAGCTGTCGTTAAAAGTAAATTAATTCAAAAGGCTTATTATAAAACATCAGATTATTTTAATGATGGCCATGCATGGCAATGAATTGCTCCTCTTGTACAGAGTTTATATATGTAACTACCCCTACGTAAAAGGGAACAAATGTTAAAAAAGCAAACCGGGGAGTTTGTTTCGCCGTTTCTTCTCCTGGCAGGTATTTTTTCTTAACTTTAGTCTATATTAAACGTGACGTTCAATAAGTGTTCCCTGTGTCCCTTATGGTGAATAAAATATTTTGATTTTGATTTTGATTTTGACAAATAAAACGTTCGTAGACACCGATGATTGGGGATGAACCGAAAGGTACTGTAAGACTAATGAGAACTCTAATCCCTCTGCCTACCCCGTGACCCCGTGTAGGGATAATGAATAGGTATTTCTTATAACTGATATAATACTGCGTAAAGATAATGTTTAAAGAAAGGCGCTCAGACTGTTTTTCGGTGATCGATCTTCGTCTTGCTGACATAACACGAAAGAAAATAGTAGCGAGACGCGTTGTAGATTACCTGTGACTGACGTAAATCTTTTGTGGATTTTATACATATCCATACTATAGTTACTGTACTAAGATATTATTAATATGAAAGTTTGGAGGGATGGATGGATCGATAGATGTTTGTTACGCAGTCATGACATAACGGCTGAACGGATTTGGAGGAAAGTTGGACAAGAGTTATGTTGTATTTTGAGAAAGAAGCAGGAATGCTATTTTCTATGCTATTCTTTTGTATAATATAATATATATAATAGTCCTTTGGTGTCACGGCCGGACAAAAGCCCCCCCCCCCCTCTCCAGCTCTCCACACCCAGCGATCGAGTGCTACTTCGGACCAATTGTTCAGGTGCATACCCAGTTCACTCTCCACCTTCCTCTTATCCTTCCACGTTCCCTGGGGTCCATTGGTATGTTAGTTTGTATTTTTATAAATGTGCAACACTAACGTCTTTGTACAATTTCATATTGCACAAAATTATTGATGATCGTTTACCTACATACTCGGCGCGATGATCACGCCGAGATATTAATAACCGGCGAGTTTTTTCGCCGTTTACCAGAATAATGAGCTGTTGTGAGATTCAGTCACAGACACAGGGCTCTTGAAAACTTTTTTACTCTTTACTAATTAGTCATACTTTTTACGCCTTTACTAATTATGGTAATGATTATTTTGATAAATATAGAGTTCCATGCTCCAGCACAAAAAGTTCTTAAACTGAATACCTTGCCATTACCATAATTTTAAGTCCACTTTAGTTAAGTTATTCTCAGGGCGAAGATGTGCAGGTGGGACTGAATGAGATGAGTGATATAATAAACGTAATGAGAAAAATTCGAGTCTTATAAGTAATGTAACCGGCCATTCGTCTCGCTAGCGCCACACAAGATTTTGTCTAGACGCTTGTGCATACCTATCTGTTTGAGATGCTTTGGTTTTTTAAAGAAGTGTGCTTGTCAATAAGACACTTGTGCGAAGGCGAGAGGTCAGGGTTGTATCGGGCATTTTTTACATCATCTGTTAAAGAGGTTGTTTTATTATATGTTGCTAGCTGTGCACCGCAGTTTTATCGACTTATAATTTGATTGGATTGGCATATGTGTAATAAAACTTATTCTTCTAATATTATATATGAGTGAGTATATAAATGTATATAATAATATAATATATCCTCACGCCTTCCCACAAGGGTCCCCGAAGGGGTAGGCAGAGGTGTATAGGTAATACCCACACACCCACTTCTTACCGCCGTTACTCAAGCACGACTATACATACGCCTTTGAATTTCTTCTCAGACGTATGCAGGTTTCCTCTCGATGTTTTCCTTCACCGTACAGCTCGTGGTGTGACTAATCACTGTACTTAAGTTCAGTAAAAACTCATTGGTACAGTCGGGATTCGAACTTGCGACCTTTGCGTCGCAGGCAACTGCTCGAACCACTCCGCCACCACGGCTTCTTAAATATAAGCTTTATAAATGTATTATTAGCTTATTTATTTATTTAGGAACAGATAATAGAGTTATAATTAGTATAAATATGCGAAAATGCCTGCAGTAGTATAAAAATATGTCGCAGATATTACACTCATCGCCAGAAAGAGATGTTACAGAGTTGACACAATTAAAGTATACATTTTATTAATAAGGACTAGTAATAAGGAATAAGAACTGGTATTGACATGAGTTTGGTTGTGTGTTTGTATTTGTGCGTGTATATGTATGGATATTCGTAACTCAAACATGACAGAAGGCCATGACAGGAGATAGATAATTAGCTGAATTAACATAATTATGTGTTATCTAGATTTATTTTCGGGTTAGTTATTATCCAGATAGTTAGTTAGTTGTCTAGATTTATTTAAAATTGATTTTAAGCGGGTGAAACCGCGGAGCACAGCTAGTACTCTATATGTTAATCCGGCTAAGAATCTATTCCTGTGCCAAATTTCTCACCTATTTTCGTAGCAGTTCTGGCGTGGTTGAACAACATAACTTTCGCTATTATAATACATATTAGTAGAAATGTAGGTCATTTCACGCTACTTTGGCACACATTCAACAAATATGTAAGGTCACAGGCAAGAATATATGGACTTGCCCATTTAAATTGTCCCTAATGCCACTCTGTTAGCTACTCCTATATAGTTGACTACAATAACCACTTACTGTATGCTTGTTTGACACCAATTAGTAGTTTCGACTTACTTGTACTTGAGTTGTTATGAGAGGTAGGGCATAACGGGTTTCCCGTCCGAATTTGGAGCTACCCTACTTGGCCAGTAGCACCACCTTATAGAAGTCCGTAGCCGAATAACACAATTTCTTGTGTTGTGTTCCTGCACGATGAATAAGGTTTCCAATAATAAGCCCCCAATACACAATACCCTCTTTAGGGATAGGGAGGTTTGCTATATTGCGTTGGCAGCAGAGGGATTAGTCCCATTATACTGCCAACACTCTGCGAAAACAGAGTGGCAACGCACAATGCGTGATAATTCGGTATCGTGAGCGTAAATAGGCTACGGTAACTGCTTCTCAGTAGGTAGGTATATGACTTACCTGATAGGACGTTAGTTTGCCATTCTTATCGTATAAAAAAAAACTTCACTGGTCAATCACAACACGAGATTTAACATGAAGGAAAACACTATAAGAAATCCAGAGACCAGAGTGGCTGGTAATGAACTCTGCATGTTGGCACTTAAATATATCTACGGGAAAAGAGGGTGCTCTACACCCTTCTCTACTACTTCGGGAATCGCCGTACGGACGCGTCTGATATAGGTACATAAATATAAGTTCAGTTGAACACAAATTGAACTAGTCCCAAACGAAGTACCTACAGCTTTTACTATGGGAACTAGACAACATTATATATATGTACTTACATAGAAAGATAAATACATCTTAGATTAAAGAACAAATACTCGTGTTCATCACATATGTAAATATGTACTTTCAGCGGGAATGAAACACGCTCAGGTTTCGCAAATTCCGTAATATTTTACATCAAACTTACCTAAAAGGGTAGACGGAATAACGAAACTCATATATTTTGAAAACAGATACCGAACGATAGTAGCAACGTTGCGATAATGCGGGGGTGAGAACATTAGATCTTCCCAAGTTAAGACTAATTACAGAGTACACACGAGCCGAAGTCCTAAGTAGCGCTAACCTAATATTACTCAATCCATTATCAGCAAGAAGTTTCTCGAGCTGTCGAGGGCCAAGAGAGGCTTATCTTTACTCTTAAAAACCTTACATCTTCATTTAATATTGAAGTTCAGATTTATGTCACATTTTTTTATTACTTTCGCTTTTGGTTTCTTGCCCGATAGACGGTGAAACCCAAATATATATCCGGGATAGTGACCTTATTACACCCACGCCTATGCCTATGCTCTTGGGGACCTTTGTAGGAAGGTGGTATATGGGTCGTAAGAATTTAAACGTTATCTGTGTTTGTATTTTGACATTGTCGAGCATTCTTACATTATATAATTTCGCAAATCAACTGGCGTGAATGAGGGCGTGATTGTAATGATGAAGAAAGGCACGTTACATTGGTTTGGACACATAGAAAGGATGAGTGAAGAAAGATTGACGAAACAGATATACAAAGCAAGTGTGTTCAGGAAGAGGCAGAGGAAGGCCACGTTCCAATTACCTGGATCAAATCGATCGGACGCTCAAGAATGGGAACGTTAAGAGTACTCGAAACCGACGAGCATGTATGAAGAGACTGATGAATGTGGACGAAGCGAAAGAGGTATGTAAGTCTAGAGAGAACTGTCGCTCTATACTATCTGCCTATGCCTACCCCGTTAGGAACTTGGCCTGATGATATGTATGTAATTTCGTTTGTACCAATAGTTGTTTCTACAATTTCTAACTCTTACTTACGCTTACGCCAAACAAGATACCTAGAAGCTGGGACAGGCTAAACAAATAACAAGGGATAATTAACGAGCAGCTCAGGCCCTTCAGATCACGCAGCGAGGCAATTGGATACGGGGCCTTTGGCCTTCAACGATTATCTCGATGTGCGCGGCACACACTTGACTAAGACACTGGCTCTATCTTCAATTCGGTTTCATTTTGTAGCTACTTAAAATGATTTATTCACACAAATAATTTCAGTAAGTGATAAAGATATTATTATTTTATTAGGGTTTTAAAATTTATTTTTTATGTAATCAAACTACATTTGAAACAATATGTTTTACTATTTTTTTCCGAATTGTATTAGGTATAGTGAGAAGTCTATAAGTTGCAAGCAAAAGAAAACAAGAATGCTTCCGTAAGATAACTCGTATATTGGATGACTGTCTATTGTTTTTCCGCCGATGACATTTGTCTTTTCGCGCCATAATCATTCTATAGTGCCAGTATCACTAGTTATCCTCTATAGTACAATATAGAATAAATACTCCATACACTTCATATAGTAAATTTTTGATCCGTGCGCATGTCTTGTCTTCTCATGTCTCAAACTTAATATGCTTGGCAGCAATCCTAATACGTATATCGTTTTGAAGTAAAGTAGCGACTGACTTCAATAGGAATTCCACCTTCATTCAAATCACCCAAAGTCCCAAAATTGTTATATTGAACGTCAAGGACGTCGAACGCTGTGATAGCGCGATCTAGGTACATATTAGCAAATATTGACAACGACATCTAGCGAGTTAAAATTGAAACTAAACATAAATAAGGTTAATTAGTTTATTGAAATGCCCTAGCAATACGTTGGTAATTGTTATATCCAAATGTTACAGGGGAAACTTTTATTTTATTATTGTTTATATTATCTTTTGTACGAAGTGAACGATGTAGATTATATTAAAATTAATAATTGGCTAATCAGATATGCATTTGTATCTTCATTGTATATATATTTGTACCCTTGTACGAAGGGAAAGGCGAGGATGTATATTATATAATATATCCTCACGCCTTCCCACAAGGGTCCCCGAAGAGGTGTATAGGTAATACCCACACACCCACTATCCGCCAGAGGTATATTAGGTGCCAACGTGACAGATGGCGAGTCCATCGCCGTTACTCAAGCACGACTGTACATACGCCTTTGAATTTCTTCTCAGACGTATGCAGGTTTCCTCTCGATGTTTTCCTTCACCGTAAAGCTCGTGGTGTGACTAATGTATATTATATGTTTTCATTATTATCATCTAAACGGTAATAAGACACATTGCAAGTTTAACGTGAGCCGTGGTGGCCGAGTGGTTCGAGCAGTTGCCTGCGACGCAAAGGTCGCAAGTTCGAATCCCGACTGTACCAATGAGTTTTTCTGAACTTAAGTACAGTGATTGAGTCACCACGAGCTTTACGGTGAAGGAAACATCGAGAGGAAACCTGCATATGTCTGAAAGAAAGCCAAAAGAGCGTATCGTCATTAACGGTATAACTGGCTGATCAGACTCGCCATCTGTCACGATAACTATCTCACCTCTGGCGGAAAGTGGGTGTTTGGGTATTACCTATACACCTCTGCCTACCCCTTCGGGGACCCTTGTGGGAAGGCGTGAGGATATATTATTATTATTATAAGTTTAACGACGTCACAACCTAGACACAGCTACGAAATATTACGGTCTTTATTATTTACTAAAGAGTACCTTTTCTTGCGATGCAGCCATGCTACCTTAATGAAATTAAGACTACTCTTAGATGAAATAATAAATTCGATACGTGAGTGAAAGCAAGCAATTTAAGGGCGCAATTTACCGGTCTAATATATTAATTAGCCTTAAGGACTTCTTAATGTTCGACACACGTCGTTAAGTGTTTACAGGCGCCATTACGGTACATAATAACATGATCATTACCTTTAACCCGATACTATACCATAGTAAAGTATCGGGGTGAAGGTAATTATTTATTCTCATAGAGAATGAGTATATCCTGCCCTAAAAGCCCTAGCAGTCGAGTTATAAGAAAGGAAAGGGCATAACGGGTTTCCCGTTCGAATTTGCAGCTGCCGACTGGGGCAGGACCTCCACTTTATAGAAGTAATAATAATATGATATATCCTCACGCCTTCCCACCAGGGTAGGCAGAGGTATATTAGGTGCCAACGTGACAGATGGCGAGTCTATATAGAAGTCCGTAGCCAAATAACACAATTTATTGTGTTGTGTTCCTACGCGGTGAATAAGGTTACCAGTAATGAGCTCCTTGGGGAGGGGGGAGGATTGTTACATTGTGTTGGAAGTAGAGGGATTAAACCCATTATGCTGCCAACACACTATAACTCTCCAAAAACAGAGTGGCAACGCGCAAGATACTTCGGTATTGTATGCGTAAATAGGCTGCGGTAACCGTTTTCCATCGGATGAGCCGTATGCTTGTTTGCCACTCTTGTTGTATAAAAAAAGGTTATAGTAATACACCAATAACAACTTAATGTCAGCGGTGATGAAAGATTTTTCTGAATTTAAAATTTAATTTACACACCACAAGCTTTACGTTGAAGGAAAATAGTGTAAAGAAACCTGCATACATTTTTAGGAGAAGGTTGTAAACGACAGTGAACTGATACGCGGCCCGTCTGATGGTAAGCGATTACCGCCGCCTATGAACACTCGTAACACCAGAGGTATCGCTCGCGCGTGGCCAAATCCGCAGGAATCTTTCTCAACACCCTGTCAAGGTGACACGTTTTATGTCTCAATACCCCTGCCAGGACTTCTATGAGGATACGTGAAGATTATATTCGTTGACGTTAAATAGTAATTCAAATAGTAATTCAATAGTATTTCAAAATTTCAATAGTAGTTCAAACCGTAGAGAGCGAGCTGCGAGCCGTCGGACTGAGCTGGAGCGAAGCCAAGGAACTAGCTGAGGATAGAAAGGAGTGGCGCAACCCCTTATGAAGGCCCTCTGCACCTCCGGGGTGCCAGAGGACAACAACTACGGTCAATAGTAAGCAGTAATCGCAATTTATAGGTGCTTGCGTCACCATTTATCAAACGCGAGTTCCCATTCAGTCAACCTTCATAATTCGATTCAATTGTCAAAAACCTTTTTGGGATAACGGCGAACTAAATAAACGGACACAAATTTGAATTCGTATGCTAACGACTAAAGGTTTTTATGTACACAAAATGTTAGTCGTCTTGTGTTATAAATGTTAACGAAGCGAGATCAGTAAGTCTAGAAAGGGCTGGCGATGGACACTCCGCCTACCCTGTAAGAGATTTATTTATATATTATAGGAAGCTTTACAGCAATTAAACGATATAAATAACAACGTATATAACAAAACTCCAATAAAAATCTACACCTGTATATGTTAAGTAAGATACACTTAGTTGCGTCCATGCATACGGTATGATGGAATGTATATATTCATTTATTAATTCATATCATTATGCTGGATTCCTACGGCGAAGACAAAAAGAGTAGAGAGCCAGTTACCTCTACTATATTGCTAATTAATACCCCACGCCTTCCGACTTTCCGAAGAGTTCGTTCGTTCGTTCCGCCAGAGATATATTTTAGTTGCTAACGTGACAGCCGGTGAGTCCGTCGTCGTTACTCAAGCACGACTATACACATACGCCTTTGAATTTCTTCTCAAACGTATGTAGGTTTCCTTTGGATATTTTCCTTCACCGTAATGTTCGTGGTATGACTAATCACTGTACTTAACTGTTCAGAACTTGCAATCTTTGTGTTGCAGGCAACTACTCGAACCACTCGACCACCACGGCTCTTATTAATAACAATTTACGTAATTCAATGTGTACTCCATTCTAAGAGTAAATACTTAAAGAGTAATTAAGATAAGTAGTCAATGCGAAATTTCAAAAGTTTTACCTTTTCTAAGGATTGCAAGGGTATCCGATGAAATCCATATAAATTGAGAGCAGATTCTAATGAGCTCAGTTACTTTGATTACATCAAGACGTGAAGCTAGCTGTATATTGCAGTAAATAATTCAAATTAATTCAATACGTGGTACCTGAAAATCTGTTTATTATTACGCTAACATAATGTATTTAATGTATTATAATAGCCGTGGTGGCCGAGTGGTTCGACTAGTTGCCTGTGACAGAAAATCCCGGCTGTACAAATGAGCTTTTCTGAACTTAAGTACCCACAATGATTAGTCACACCACGAGCTTTACGGTGAAGTAAAACATCGAGAGGAAACCTGCATATCTCTGAGAAGAAATTCAAAGGCGTATGTATAGTCGTGCTACGCTATGCGTCGTCGTATAGAATATTTTTTGTTAAATTCCACGCGGACGAAGTCGCGAGTACAGCTGGTATTTTATAAGAATACCTCCAACAACGCGTTATTGGAACCCATGCATGCCCTTGGGGCCATTGAAGAATATAAAAAAACGACATACGAGTTATGACCAGATGAGATTTGTTTTCGTTCTCATACCACAACGGTGGCAACAAGTTTGCAGTCCGCCTAATGTCCGTCCGCCCGGCATGGTTTCAATTCCTCAAAAAGGATTTACACACAAAATTTGTTTTATATTAAACCTTGTAATATTGAAAAGTTAACGAACATGCCGCAAGCTGTTTTAAAAAAAATTCAAACTATCTAGTCGATACTGCAACATTTAATTAATGGCAAAAGTTACTAGTACTTGTTTTTTACACTCAGCAGCACGGCTCGTGGAACGCTGAACTTTTTTCACGCAAAGTAAGCAAAATGTACCCAGGTTACGTAAAAGAGAAGTTACTGCATATAGGAATTTCAGTTCTCATTAGCACGAGGTTATTTTAACGGCTAGCAACATAGTGTTTAAAATCGTTCTACAGATAAGTAATAGTAACATTATTTATTTTTTCCGGCGAAAAGTGGGTACCCTTTTGAGTACCTCTGCGAGAAGGCGTGAAACTAAGATCTAAGTTTTTACATGTCACTGATCGGTGATCGGCGGTGAGGAACGATGCATGTGGGACGCCGTCTCACGCCTTACTACGAGCTTCCCCGAAGGGTTATAGAGGAGTATTAGGTAATACAATCACTCACTTCTCGCTGGAGTTTTATTTCGGTGGGAAAGATGGGAGTTCACATACGTCATTGTTCCGTTGTCAGGGGTCCTTCACCATAAAGCTCGTGGTGAGACTAATTATGTGAACAATGACTGTGCTTAAGTTCGGAAAAACTAATTGGAACAGTCGGTATTCGAACTTATAATCATTGCGATGCAGGTAACTACTCGAACCACTCGTCCACATTGGCTCTCACTTATTTGCTTACGGACTCCTACGTATTTAATTTAAAAATATTTGGTTCATATAGATGTGCGCCTTGTTGGAAATCCATGTTAATAAATAAATAAGTGATGTGGCTATCCGAATGTAAGCGCTGACAAAGCGTTGGACAGATCTCTATGTATACATAATGAAGTCACCCTGTACATTAAAGTTGCAGGTGAGTTGCCGTAGTAAAACCTTTTGCATAATAAAATAACATGACGGAATTCATATTTCTGAACACGGTAGCGTTGCCTTGGTATGACAACACGAAATGGACTGACATACAATGCTCGGCTGCTGTTGGCGTACTTATCATCATCACGCCGAGGACCTCACCGGGTAAAGGTTCTTTCTAGACATACAAACCTCTTTCGTTTCATCCATATTCATCAATCTCTTAATACATCCTCAGGCTAGGATGAGGATGATGATTTCGAAAGAGTTCTTAACCGGAAAACTCGTGGTGTGACTAATATTGAATTATCACTGTACATAAGTCCAAAAAAACTCATTAGAACAGTCGGGTTTCGAACTTGCAAACATTGTGTTGCAGGCGTCTACTCCAAGTCTCGACCACAACGGCTCAAGACTATAAAATTTATGAAATATTTTAACAAATTAGAGAAAATACTAATGTTTAAGCTTTTGCTTAAAATGAAGTCGTTAATTATTTATAGACAATATACTTGCTTTGTCAGCCATATTTACTTACACAGTAAATTCAAGTAATATCTTCAACTAAATTACATACATACATACATACATATCATCACGCCAAGTCCCTAACGGGGTAGGCAGAGAGTACAGAGCGCCAGTTCTCTCTAGTCTTACATACCTCTTTCGCTTCGTCCACATTCATCAGTCTCTTCATACATGCTCGTCGGTTTCGAGTACTCTTAACGTTCCTGTCCTTCAGAGTCCGATCTTTTTGATCCAGGTAGTTGGAACGTGGCCTTCCTCTGCCTCTTCTTGCACACACTTTTGCTTTGTATATCTGTTTCGTCAATCTTTCTTCACTCATCCTTTCTATGTGTCCAAACCAACGTAACATGCCTTTCTTCATCTTTATTTACCATACTATCATACTAAATTAGTTAATATATATCGTGTGCACTCTCATAATTATTCCTGTAAATTGATCCCAAAACACGATTTGTTGGCTTTAATTAAGTAAGGCGCCCTTACCTCCCGCGATCCACACATCTAATCTTCAAATTGTAGACGTACAACTGTGTTCTCAACTACTCGAAATGGAGTAGTTCCCTGCTATTGGAGCGTGGATGTATCGACTAAAACCAATTAGTTATAGTACAGCGATGAATTGACGCAAGCTAGAGCTTTATGATGAAGGAAAATATTGACAAAACCTGCAGATGTTTGAGTTCCAACTCAAATATGTATATATAATCCCACTGCCTACAAGGATCCCTAGAAGAATGGGCAAAGGTGTAATAACTGCAGAAATATATTTAGGTGCCAACGTGGCAGATAGCAGTTCTACAACCGTACTACGTATACGGAATCACGTAAGATTGTAGTTAGATTATTTTATAAAGGTACCGATTTAAATATAAACTGTTAATAATACAAATGAACTACGAATAACTAGAATAAAATTTCTCAAATATGTATCACGATACATGGAAGGGTGCCATGCAGGCTGGCGGCATTGCCACGTTGTATGGCAATGCTGATACGCTGAGCGAAATATACGCCGCGCCAGCCTTTTAGCAGGGGAGGCCTAGAAAAAATCTTCGAGTTATTCTAATAAAAATGAAGAGCATCTGGTCCCCACGGCCTTAGAGTTTCGACCCCAAACGCCACAATTTTTTTTTTTATTACTATAAGACATAGGAAGAGTTCTCACATTGTTTTTTTTTACCGTATAGTTGTGACACTGTGATTGCTTATGCTTAGAATAAACCTTGCTACCAACAAGCGAGGTTCGAACCTGCTTGACGATGTACGCGATCACGTAAAGAACTTGACTACGCTCAAAGTTATAGAAGCTTTACTATAAAAGTACTGAACAATACTGCGCAAGTGAAAATTCCCTTCAGAGTCGCATTACGTGATCGTTGAGTCGTCTATTTCACGTCTCAAGTAAGTTCAAATGATTTGTAATTTAAAGCCATGTTTGTAATTTATATTTGATGCGCTTAACTCTGAGTTTATTATTGCAGATACGCTTCTCTCATTACAAATGCCATTCCCTCAGTATTATTGAGTAATGGGGTTCATTATGTTCGAAAAAAAACGTAGATTTTTTTAAAGAGTACCAGAATTTTTAACAATTTGTTTTATTTCTTAAATCTTGTCGGTTTTTAATAATTCATATACATACATACATACATCACGCCGAGTCCCTAACGGGGTAGGCAGAGAGTATAGAGCGCCAGTTCTATTTAGACTTACATACCTCTTTCGTTTCGTGAAATAGGTATAATGATTTATATATTAAATAATAATACCCCTGGGACAATTCCATTGATACCACTAATTGACTAATGACATGACTTATTGTTTACGACCCAAACTCAGAATATAACCCTGTACTAGGTAAACTAGATAACAATCTTCATAGAGAACTCGAATAGAGAATGTACTAAAAAATGTGGTTAAAGCAAAAGAGGCTTGCAAACAGCAGGCTCTGCACTAGCTTTACTTACGAGAGGAAGTCAGTGTGATAATACAGGCTTACTTCTACATAATATCACCCATTGGTGTTTTCTTTACAAATATGCGTCTTCCAAGCTTCTTCTAACCTATCAGCAAATGATAATACGTAGGTAGCTGAAGTAATGCGTATTTTTTTTTGGAGAGATACAGTTCAGTTGCAATGTTTCGCTTGGGTGCAATACACAATGGCACTACTGGGCACGATCCAGCAAACACAGGAAATAATACGTCTATCTCAAAGTTTGCAAGTAAAATCTCGGCGATCGCCAACAAACTTCGTTGATACAAAGCACGAATGCACGTTTATCTGTAAGTATTTTACAAATACTTTCGTGTATTGCTGATATAGTCTAAAGTTGTGTACAGGAAGTCGTAGTGAAAGAAAACTTGTGAGCTGAGCTTAAAGCGTAAACTTTGGTCCTAGTGGAATTTCATCTTAAGCCAATTGGCGTCCGCTATCGAACTGAAAATATACATACATACATATCGTCTCGTAGAGACGCTTCTGTAGGCAGAGAAGCTAGGACACCAGTTCTCTCTAGACCAGACACATAAAAAAGAAAACGTGTTGCATTTTATAAAACACTGGTTGTACCTCACAATTTTACCCGCGGTAAATATCATTATAATACATGTTAGCCATATAATAACATAACTTTACACGAGTAAAAGAATTATATTATATTAAAAAGTTCTTGAGTTTATCTATTACAAACAATTACGCTCAAGGACGGGATCGTCAAAACCGACGAGCGTGTATGAAGAGACTGATGAATGTAGACGAAGCGAAAGAGGTATGTAAGTCTAGAGAAAACTGGCGCTCTATACCCTCTGCCTACCCCGTTAGGGACTTGGCGTGATGATATGTATATATGTATGTGTTAGACACTGTAATACAGTATTCTTAAAAAGCCATAAGCCATAAGTTCAAGGTAATTCAAAACGCATTACATTATCAACAAAAGAAGTTTTCGAATTCACCGCTAATGGTGAAAAATTTGCTGGGTTGCACGCAAATCTCCACTCCACTGCACTTCTTACCCGTATTATTTTCTATTCACACCTGAGTTTCCGCCGTGAAAGCGACATCAGTAATTCAGCTGACACGAGAAAAATACTTGAGAAACGTCGACCAAATGAGGACGTTTGTGAAAAATCTAGATATATGCAGTGGCGTTTGTATTTGTGATTGAGTCTACAGGGATATACCTAGTTGTCGAAGCTAGATGGAAAATCCTTAAGAGTTAGGTGACACGGAAGATTGTATTATTTGTTTATCTTTTTTTCGTTTGTTTTGCGAACGGCCACTTGCTTCTACTTGACAACCTGCTCTAGAGATTTTGTTTTCTCAAGATCAGATAATATTTATACAATCAGCCATTGGCTTTTTTGTTGTGAAAAATAAACATATATATTTTTTTATTATCTGAAACATTGTATCGTTGACCAGTGGACTCTGATCTATTGAGTTAATTGTCATGAGAGCAATTCCCGTCGCAGCATCAATGAGGTATTTTGCCATAGTGGCCGTGGGGTTCGAGTAGTTGCCTAGAACACAAATATTGCAAGTTCAAACCCCGACTTTACCAATTATTTTTAATTTAACTACACTGAACACCGCCCATTCACCCCACGAGCCTTACAGTGAAAGAAAACATCGAGAAGCCTTCATACAGTCGAGAAGAAATTAAAAATGCATTTATAGTCGTGCTTGAGTACCGGCGATGGTCTTGCCATCTGTCACGTTGGAATCTAAAATATGTCATCGGCGGAAAGTGTGTGTGTGTGTACAACCTGCACGCACACTTTCGATTTTATTTTCACTTCAGATTCCTTTTATTTGTAGTCAGTAAATTCATCGCCCAATAATTAACACGATAATTCGACGAGAAAATCTTCGCTCTCGAGTGATCCATCAGTACCATAAAAGACTTATCGCGAGCGGATTTCTCATCGATACGTCTCTGATACGATTTGCCCTGACCTAATTTTTTGATCTAGCCTCAACCCAACCTCGATTAAACGCAATCTCAAGATATTATTGGATCACATAATTTATCTTCATATTATATTGCGTAATTGCAATTTTATTGCTTTGGAATTCGAGGGAATTTATTCCCTGAACCGAAAAATAAGTCATTGAGACACTATAAATCTAAATAAGATAAAAATATTGTTTTATATATCCTCACGCCTTCCCACAAGGGTCCCCGAAGGGGTAGGCAGAGGTGTATAGGTAATACCCACACACCCACTTTCCGCCAGAGGTATATTAGGTGCCAACGTGACAGATGGCGAGTCCATCGCCGTTACTCAAGCACGACTATACATACGCCTTTTGAATTTCTTCACAGACGTATGCAGGTTTCCTCTCGATGTTTTCCTTCACCGTAAAGCTCGTGGTGTGACTAATCACTGTACATATTGTTTTATATTTTTTTTATACAACAAAAGTGTCATACAAGCATACTGCCCATCCAGTAGAGGGTTTACGCAGCCTATTTACGCTTATAATACCGGAGTATCACTTGCGCGTTGCCACTCTGTGTTCGGAGAGTTATAATATGTTGGCATAATAATGAGACTAATCCTCTGCTGCCAACACAATATAACAATCCTCCCCCCTCCCCAAAGAGCTCATTACTGGAAACCTAATTGTGTTATTTTTTGTGCTACGGACTTCTATGAGGTGGAGGTCCTGCCCTAGTCGGGCAGCTCCTAATTCGAACGGGAAACTAAGAAATTATAGTAAAATATTAAAATCATACTATTTATATTGTAATATTATCCGCTAGCTGTGGTTAAATGCCAGGTAGGCTGTGCATACTTGTGTTTAAAAAATACGATGAAAATAATTATAAACAAAATTTTCGTAGATTAGCAATTGAAAAGTGAATATGTACGGAGACAAAAATCCTTGTAAACTATAGATTGAGATGATCATCCCGTGCAACGTATTTGACCGGTTAAGTAGCAAAAGTTCCCGGAACTCACGCTACGAGAGACAATACAAAAAAAAAAACGTAAATAAAATGGCAGTGATTCGTTATTGCCGGACGTCTGTAAAACTATTGTCAATCGACAAAATGAAATAATATCACAGATATTTTTTCGATTTCCGCAAGTTTTAATGCGCCCATAAATGTGCGAAAAGCGACGAGATCCATCGGATGTTTATTGGTAAATGAATGCCGTCTTAAATAAGGCGTCGGTTATTTTATGGTTATTTTGTATTGTTCACACCCTTTGTTAACGCTTCTATTTGTATGTTATTTTACGATTTATTTCGAGTGACTTAGGTTGTAAAGTAAAACATCTAAATATTACGAACTTTGCTTTTATTGGTAGATTATTTTCTGGAATATATTACCCCCTATTTCGTTTAACAGTTTTTGCATGAAAGAGGAGCAAACTTTTTCATTTATTATATTAGTAGACTATTAATTTTAAGTCTAACACAGTACAAAATATATAATATAATATAATATAATATATCCTCACGCCTTCCCACAAGGGTCCCCGTAGGGGTAGGCAGAGGTTATACACCTCTGCCTACCCACTGTGGGTGGGTAATACCCACACACCCACTTTCCGCCAGAGGTATATTAGGTGCCAACGTGACAGATGGCGAGTCCATCGCCGTTACTCAAGCACGACTATACGCCTTTGAATTTCTTCTCAGACGTATGCGGGTTTCCTCTCGATGTTTTCCTTCACCGTAAAGCTCGTGGTGTGACTAATCACTGTACTTAAGTTCAGAAAAACTCATTGGTACAGTCGGGATTCGAACTTGCGATCTTTGCGTCGCAGGCAACTGCTCGAACCACTCGGCCACCACGGCTCTATACAAAATATATATATATATACAAAATATACTCAATTCGGCCGTATATATACGGCCGAATTGAGTAACCTCCTTTTTAGATTTTTGTTTTTGTCAGTTAATAACTGGGAAAGCTAAAAAACTATTAGTTAAAACTATAAAAATGCTTTAGACTATTATACACAGGCAGTACACTGAGATATTTTTTTCAATATAGTGGGAATAATATGATTATTCTTAATTTCAGTCTTTGAACCCTTGTACATTGACTTCTATGAGCATAGTCGGTGAAAGAACAGTTATGTATCTTGCAAAGGAGAGTAATGTAATGTCTTAACCTCCATACAAAAGTGTGCCTACACAGCCATAGACTCACTATCTGTCACTTTGACATCTATATTACTAGCTGTGCCCGCGACTTCGTCCGCGTGGATAAGTGACTTTGGGCAGCAGTTTTTGGACATATATTTTGGTTTACTTTGTACATGTTACGAAAAGCTTACCACATTATATTATTGAAAACCCACATCTAAATCGGATAAGCCGTTTCAGAGACAAGCGTGTATAGACGCACAGACGCACAGACAAACAGATAAACAGACAAATATTCTAACAATCAGTGTTTTGGATGCTATTTGCATTGAAAAAGGTCCCTATCACATTTTTTCTCACATATCTTCGATGTACAGACAGCGATCAGTTACATTTTTATTATATGTATAGAGAGATCTGTAACGAATGTAGAGTGACATCCATGACATTTCTACCAATTTTTTTACGTTCGAAGCAGTTGAAAGAGAAGATGTCTACAAAATATAATAAAGATTGTTAAAATGTTATTATATTTTTGAATTTACCTACCTTACCTACGCATAAAAATGTTACTTACTTATAACATCAACCCCCTACTATAAAAGGTATGTTAAGGTATGTTCATTATGATTCAGTACCGCGACACGTTGTTAGGGTTCCGTACTAAAGGGTCCTAACATACAGACACTTTTATGATCTCAGTAATGCAGAAGGCGAGTATGGACTCGCCTTCTGAATTCGATCATAGAACACGGCGTCGTATGTACGTCTTCGAGTTACAATTTTTACTAATAATTCTAAATTTTTCACCTAAATTGTTAGCCAAAATTTGCTACAGTAATTGCTTGAGATCGCACTTTATATAATTATTTCCTATGTTTTGTATTACTCGTTACCCTGGATCGGGCACGCGACCTCGGCTCGCACTTATATTCTTATAAAACTCTCATAACTGAATTTTCACCAAAGTTTGAGCCGTAAATTTACGTGGACTTTAAATTACTTTCTCTTTTATTGCGCAGACGTGAATTCAATACAGTGATAAACAGCCTGATATTTATTTAAAAAAAGAACCCCGTTTGTATTTTTCTTATTATCTTTGCGCCTTCTCACAGGTAAGCTTCCTCGCAAAGGGTAGGCAGATGTATCAGGCCTATCTTTTCGGTGGAGATGTAAGTTAACATGCCAATGTGACAGGCCGCCGACTGGTAAGCCAGCCGGTACGTACGTCACTGGTTTTTTGATATATGTAAAATCAATCGAACTGAATCGTCAAGAATGATAACGTTAAGATTACTCGAAACCGGTGGGCATGTATGCTGTGATAAATGGAAATTGAACCAAGGTCTGTATGCCTGGACAGAGCTGGCGCTTGACTCTTTCTGCTTAGACCGTGAGGAAATCTGCGTGATAATAAAAAATTATAACAATAACATATCCCCAAGCCTTCCCACAAGGGTCCCCGAAGGGGTAGGCAGAGGTGTAAAGGTGCCAACACACCCACTTTCCGCCAGAGGTATATTAGGTGCCAACGTGACAGATGGCGAGTCCATCGCCGTTACTCCAGCACGACTATACATACGCCTTTGAATTTCTTCTCAGACGTATGCAGGTTCCTTTCGATGTTTTCCTTCACCGTTAAGCTCGTGGTGTGACTAATCACTGTACTTAAGTTCAGAAAAACTCATTGGTACAGTCGGGATTCGAACTCGCAACCTTTGTGTCGCAGGCAACTGCTCGAACCACTCGCCCACCACGCCATAATAATAAATATTGTATGTTGGGTGGGTACCTATACACCTCTGCCTACCCCTTCGGGAACCTTGTGAGATGACGTGAGGACATATTATTTATGATTAAATTTGTGTTTTTGTTTATATAAATAGTTGGCTATAAGTAACGTATGAAAGCTTTATTTATAACTCAATACCAAAAGGTAAACACAACGATGAAACGCGAGTTGTAAATGACATAAGCTCAGTAAGAACTCGCCCCATTTAATCCCCAAATCCCAGTTCAGACAAACGAGACAAAGTGAATAACATTTTTTTCTTTAATCGCTCGCGATAAATTTCAATTGGAGTACACTTTTCTTGCAAAGTTAGGCCATTCAAAATTAAATTAAAGTTATGAAACGGAATGTATTGTGGGTTATTTGTTCAAGCTGCACGATATTGTGCCGAATTGTTTTAAAGGCTGCTATTTTGCCAACAAACGTCAAGGACGTTACATTATGGCGTTTTATTATTTCTTGCATTTTATACGTTATAAAAGGATTATGGGAAGTTCGGTTTATGACAGTTGCGCTGCGCCGCCTGCCAACTCAACTGCTTTTACTAATAGGGTCGGTATGTTTCTCATCTTCAATATATTTATTTTTATTTGAAACAACATTTTCATATATATTTTTCTATTTCCAAGAAATCATTACAAATGTGCGGAGTAACGAACTAAGATGGAATCAGCAATGAAGAGATTCGAAAATCAAATGGCGTGAATGAGGGCATGATTGGAAAGATGAAGAAAGGCATGTTACGTTGGTTCGTACATATAGAAAGGATGAGTGAAGAAAGATTGACGAAACAGATATACAAAGCAAAAATTTGTGCAAGAAGAGGCAGAAGACCTAGTTCCAACTACCTAGATCAAATCGATCGGACGCTCTAGGACGGGAACAGCAACTTACTCGAAGTAAAGTACCAAAACCGACTAGCATGTATGTAGAGACTGATGAATGTGGACGAAGCGAAAGAGGTATATAGAGAGAAATAGCGATCTATACTCTCTGCTCACCCCGTTAGGGACTCGGCGTGATGATATGTATGTCTTTACTTACTACTTACTGTATTTACTTTATAATGGATCAAAGATAGAAACGTCAGAGAAATCAAGACTGACGAACGATGAAACTGATGAATTATGACGAGAACTACGCTACTATAGATAGTTAACCTCGTGTAGTATATTGTATAGTTATAATGTATCTTGGTGGACATACTGTCAAACGACCGTAGATAAAACAAACCTTACTTGATTCAGCGATAAACATGGAATATGTTATAGATACAAGTAAAAATCTACCTCCATAAGTCAATGCCCGCAGTGCCCCCAGCACTTCTATTTATTCCTCGACAGAATGTCATTTTCCATTTTGTTCTATCTTACTATAAAAGGTAAATATAAATATACTTAATGTAATATTAAGCTCATGCAATTAGGTCAAATATGCTCATACTTAATGCAATGGGTATATTTGGCGTATGGTGTAGGCAGAGACAGAAGAGCGCCAGTTCTCTGCATACTTAAAGACCTCTTACGCTTCGTCCACATTCATCAGTCTCTTCATACATGCACGTTGATTCCGAGTACTCTTGGTGTGTCCCATGCTGGAGTGTCCGATCGATGTATACACTTTTGCTTTGTATATCTGTTTCGTTTTTTTTTCTTCACATAACCTTTTATATGAGTCAATACCAATAATGTGTGGTGTAAGGTGTATAGGTAATACCCACGCACCCACTTTCCTCCAGAGGTATATTAGGTGCCAACGTGACAGATGGCGAGTCCATCGCCGTTACTCAAGCACGACTATACATACGTCTTTGAATTTCTGCTCAGACGTATGCAGGTTTCCTCTCGATGTTTTTCTTCACCTTAAAGCTCGTGGTGTGACTAATCACCACCACGGCTACTTTTCTTATCTTTATATTTTACAACCTTATAATAAATAGTAAGGTGCGAAGTTAGATAAAATGCGAAGAAGAGATACGGCCGTGTTGGCCCAGTGGTGCAAATAGCTCGATAGAGAACGTAAGTTTGAATCCCGACTATATACACCTACTTTCCGCCAGTGCGTAGTATCTTAGGTGCCAAAGTGACAGATTGCGAAGAGTCCATCTCCATTATTCAAGCCCATACATACGCCTTATAATTTCTTCTCAAAAGTATGTCGGTTGGCTCTGCCTATCTACTCGATGTTTTCCTTCACTGTAAAGCTTTCAGATAAACTCATTCAAACTCAACTCAACCTCACTCACCCTTTTATTAATTGGCAAATTATAGTGGTCTTAAAATGTGGCCTCCAAGATGTTAGATAGTTATCTTCTTATATTATTTATTTTAGTAAATGAACGTTAAGGAACGAATAAGGAATAGAAAGAATAAGGAACGACTTGTCCAGTTCATACTATTTGTATCAGATCCGACTCCCGGAAATAGCTATCCGGATAAAAATCCATCTACGTCGCCTTGTCGAGTGGCACACTATATGTTTTAAACAAAAGAATAGTGGGAAACATAACGAAAACCCAGACAAATCCATTTCAAAGCGAATGTATCCCGTACAAACAAAATAAGGCTCCACAATCGGGTGGCGCGTCAACAGTGAAAGAAAAGCCTTCCCTATTTGTTTTACATTTTCAATCTACGTAGCTCCACTCCTTTGAGAAGATTGCGATTAGTTAGAGACATGGCGGCTGAATACCACAGAAATGCATTTGAATCCGTGCTACCTATTTATTTCGGGGTAGGCACATAGATTAGCCTTTTCACTCTAGAATTACAGACCTCATTCCATTCATCAAACTTAATCAGTCACTTCATACATTCTCTCCGGTTTCGTGTACGCTTACATTACAGCGTGAACTACTTCTGCCTCTTCTTCTAGACATTTTCGCATTGTATTCTCAATCTGTTTCATCAATTGTCGTTCACTAATTCTTTCTATTATGTGAAAACCACCGTGCTTGTCTTGATTTAGGTACACACATATAAACACACCCTCGTTCACGTCCGCTGCTTTGCGAATCCCTTCATGGAAACATCGATCTAATATCGTTACGCCGCAGAACTCTCAATGGGAACAGGCATAAAATTATATATATTTGGCAAAAAGATGGTAATGTGCCTTCAAGTCTGTGACGTCATGTCTGATAGACGACAGTCTTGCTATCTATCACAGTTGGCACCCAAATATAGCTTTGGCAAAAAATACTACCGCATACCATCAGGCGGACCGCATGCTTGTTTGCCACCCGAGTGGTATATAAAAAAAAAATGCAATGAAATTACATTGTTGCGCGTTGTTCTGTACAAAATGTTTGCTGAATAAATGCAAATTGAAAGTAAAATGTACATCAACCATATTGTCATTAACATACAATTTCAACATATAAACAGTCTCTACAATAGTATGATACATACGCGATCGAACATCTGCCAAATTACATCCATTATTCAACACCGCACAAAATAATCACCTCTTCACAACAAAATTGTGTTATACGTAATACAGTTTACATAAATTGGACCCGTTGAAATGCTTAGCAAAATACTTGCGATATATCGCGACCCTTCGAGGGAGTTAAGTCCCTCTGCTGAGGGTGGTAATAGGGAAAGATTTTTGTCAACCCCCTGTTTATTTTGCCGACTTCCCGCTTACTGCACGCGGAGCTTATAGATAAAACTTTTGAACACATGGAAATATACCCTATCTATACCCAATTCCACGAATAGCGGTAAACACTTGATGAAATGGTAGTTTTAAGAATTAGGAGTTTATTTCAGTAATTTATTGTCTGTCTAGACTCGATTTACTGTAAAAAATTTCAACAAAAAAACCCGAAAAACCACCAACAAAAAAACACGCGGTAACCGCTTACCATCAGGCGGGCCGCATCCTTGTTTGCCACCCAAAGTGGTCCAGTTGTCACGCGGTAAAATGGGGCTTGCTAGACCTCTAATAATGCTTCAGTGAAAACTGCAAACATGTTTGGATTTCTAAGGCTTCAATGAAGAAAAAGTTTTTCTTATATTATATCACATGATATATGTCGGGCTGTAACAATTAGCGATTATTTAAGGGGCGCGCCTAAGGTCAGCGTCCAGCACCAGTGGACTTTGATAAGTTGATATCGATATCTTATTTGTGAAGCATGTCTGGTATGTACTAACCTCTTCACACCGAATCTTCTCACCTCACTTTACACCGAAATTTAGATTTATTTCACTCAAGTTGTGCCCTATGGTCGGCGTAATACTGATTCACTGGTAGCTTAGTTCTTCGGAATTATACTTAACCATTATAATGGTACGTAAAAAAAACATTCAACGTGATTGTAACTAACAAACAAACTTGTACATCTAGTCATAGTTTAGTTTTACATACATCGTAAACTACTGGCTACTTGGTTACTAAGCTGGTTAAAAAAGAGGTAGGACACACCTGAGAAAAATCAAAGTGTCGTATTTGTGGCCGATTTTTCCACCTTTACCGATCGAAGTGCCGAAGATCGCAGCCAAATAGCACAGATCTTGTCTAAGCGTATGTTGCTACGACTAAGGTCTTCATATTCTTATTTTAGGTTTCTTTAAGAACACGCAATATAAAAGAGTCAAATGCCTATTATGGTAACTGCTTATCACTTCAATTCACGTTGTGATTTGTTGCCTTTTCATATTGCGGAATACGAATTAGGTACTTAGTTTGCTTTTTGCGGCTAGCGGCCATTGTAATCATACATTTAGAAATATAGTACCTAATGCACATATATAAATATATCATCACCTCAACTCCGGGGTAGGCAGAGCGAGTAGTGTCAGTTCAGTCACCTCTCAGTAGTCAGGAAAATCAGTTCAAGAGTGCCCCATTAAAAAATAAATTGTGCAATTAAATTTTCTCTTTCTCTCTGTCCAATTGTCAAGTTTATTTTTTCACAATTAGAATTAATGTACATATATTATATGTGCAACTCTATGAATCCTCGTATATTAATAATCGTATCACCGCCGTTCCAAAAAGAAGTAGAGTAAGCTTACAAATCATGTTATTGAAAGTTTTTCAAGAAAATGGAATTTAAATAGTTCTTGTGGCGCTTATTTTAAAACTTGATCGAAAATGTGCTTACATTTACATGAAAACTTTAAATGTCTTGTCAATAGGTATTACGTAGTTAAGCTATATTTAATATTTTCATAATTTTATAATGCTTGTGAATATAATTATATGCCTTTTAGAAATACTTATTATATCGAAATCTTAATAATTATTTAGAAAGCAGTGGTGGTCGAGTGATTCGAGCAGTTGCCTGCAACACAAAGATTGCAATTTCGAGTCCTGACTTTACCATTGAGTTTCTTTTAACTTAAGTACGGTTTAGTCACATCACGAGCTTCACTATGAAGGAAAATATCGAGAGGAAGCTTGCATGCGTTGAGAAGCAAAATCTAAATAAAAATCTTTTTATTTCACATAGGCCCAGGTGGGCACTTATAAAACGTTGAAAAAGAAGCACGGTTCGGGTTGGTCGCTTCCATGGAGAAGAACCGGCAAGAAACTCCATGGTTACTCTTTTCAAAAGCGATTCAAAAGCGTATATAAAGTCGTGCTCGAATAACGGTGATGGACTCGTCGGTTGTTACGTTGGCACCTAAGATATATCTCTGGCGTAATGTGGATTACTACCAACACGCCTCTGCGTGCCCCTTGGGGGACCCTTTACGGAAGGCGTGAAGCTATATTATTATTAATAATTATGAAATAAAACAAAATAAGCTGAATATATATTGTATATACTAGTTACGTTCCAGTAAGAACGTAATCGTAAATATATAATTTTTTTAAGAAGATTTACTTTTGTTTCCATACAAAATATTGTCTACGAAAATGGTAAATACAAAACACGTAATTTAATAATAATTTTGAAAACATACATATTTACTTAATAATACCACAGAGATTTTTGTGTTAAAGTTAAAAAAGACGGTAACTAAGCAATTAAAAGTAATTTATTTTCATATACAATAAACACGAGGCATACGTACATGTAACTCATGGCGGCACCGAATTCCGCGCAAATGTAAAGTGCATAAAACTGACACCAACACCCACATTTAACAAGCTTAGCACTATAATCGAAGTTCACTGTACATCACTGTTTTTTGGCATATTTATTAGTCACTTAATACTTTAATATTAACTCTTCGTAAAACGTCGGAGCGTGGTTTCCGAACGGGGGTCGGATCGGACTGAGTGAGGGGAGTGCGCGGGGCGCGGGGCTACCCGGCGCCGCGCAGGCGGCAAGGCCCAGGGTAAAAACCACCCCTGTTACTATTGGAACTTTTATTTTTCTGTTTTGGAATCGTCCACTTATCTTAGCGAGCCGCGATTCGCCAGACGCTGCATAAGCGCAATTAGAATATAAACCCTATTCAATTCAACACACGTACCTTTTTTTCCCTAAGTACGACTTTGTTGCTTTAGTGTTAATTAAATACAATTTTCTTTCGTAGTTCCAGATTTTTATTTGCTCTTCGTTTTGGATAAAAATGTACAAATGTACTCGAAATTTTCAGTTTCGTAATGAATGTAAATTGTTTCATTCTAATAAGAATTAAGGTTTGTAATACCGGCTAAATGTTATCTTTCCTATCGCTTGTAGGAGAATGTCGGGGCCGGAGGAAATAATGTTGCTTTGAGTCGACGAAATGAGCGTCGAACTTAGGAATGGTTGGCCCATAAATAGTGTCGTTCCTATTTCAACCCATTACTATATTTTCGAAAAAATCTAGTAAATATAAAACAAAATATGGTATCACATTCTTAGGTCCTACATGAAATCCAAAATTCATCAAAATCTGTGCAGTGGTTTACGCGTGAAAACGTAGCAGACAAAGGTATTCTTGCAGTATTAACATAAATGTGTATAAAAGTGTGGAAATGGTAATTTTTCCTAGTGTACAAGCACTGTGTAATTCTAAATTATAACACGGTTCAAGGC
>JACCPG010009003.1:0-23698 GCA_016069955.1 Drepana arcuata
AAAGCTAGCCTTTCATACGAATCTCGTACTAAAAACTTTTAGATACTAGCGCCATGACACTGTATGTCGCTGCGCTGGCCGCAAAAAGCTAGGAAATAAATTCACGTGTTTGCTTCGTATGTCCACTGACCCAATTCTACCGGTTAAAGAACGCGTTCTGTTTGAATTTATTTTACTTCCCATACTTCCGTAGTTCTACTGCACGCAATGCTATGCATTGCTTGCGCGTAATGCAATGGGATAGTTTTCCCGCCAGTGTGCGCGGACGTCGACCCCTTAACACTTTCGCTACAACCTTGACTGTGACGCGACTACCACGGGTTACTGTCTGTCGTATCACACGCCAAACATTGCCATTTCCAGTGTCTTGAGAAATTCACTTTCGCTATACATAGGTACATTAGTTTGTACACACAATATGACGCAAGCTCCTGGGTATTATGTATGCCGCTCAGCAAATCCCAACTTTGCGGTGACATTCTCATAATAGAGAATCTGAGATTAACCGAGTAAATTCGACTAGAAAAATTGCTTAGACGATCTTATCCATGTTGTATGAAATAGTATAGGTATAATGCATTAAGAAGAAACCTGCCAACGTTCATACGACCACGATATATTTTAATCATTTTAATGGATACAAGTCTTCCGTTTTCTGTTCAGAAACCCAGACCGTCCCGAAGCATTAATGTGGACAAAAGACGAATGTGCAAAATATTACCTTTGTCTGGAGAACGATGTGTTCGAGTTCCACTGCTCACCGGGCTTGCTCTTTGACGTCAACCGGCAACTATGCGACATGCAACAAAACGTGCACAATTGTGACCTAACTGCAGGTAGGTTACTGCCCTTAATTAACTGCATTTCACATTGCGAAAGATGTTTGTAAGTATAGAGAGAATGGGTGCTCTCCCTGGGCGAATGTAGAGCTGCCTACCAATGCATATATTATCTACGGAATAAAAATTTAGCGATAGCTCTACTGACTCAAATAAAACCAGTAGTTAAATGATGTCAACTTATGCAACACATTGAGGTGGGCAGAGATCATATTTGCCTCCTCCAGACAATTTAAGCATTATCAATAGCCAGGTTGACATAAATAAAGATAAGCTTAGGAAATTTATGCGTTTCAGAGACTAAAATCCCGAGACCTCTTCTGGATATGGCGGATTGCGCAAACGACACTCACATCGGATGTTCTGACGGCAGTTGCCTGCCTGCTGAGTACTTCTGCGATGGTTCCAACGATTGCAACGACGGCTCTGACGAAGTAACATCAACGCACACTTACATTAAAGCTACACTTGAATGAGAGTGAAACTTGATTGAGTTTCCATTTATTTTGTTGTTTTTATGACTTGCAAAAGTTGTTTCATATAAACAGCTTGTTACACACATACATTACTTAATGAGGATACGACAACGGCTATATTTGAACTTTCACTAGTCTCGTTACAGTGTAAAGCTTTTCATATTAAGTACACCTTTTTGTTATAATCATCATATTGCCTAGGGTTGGTGCGATATCAACTACGACCCAAACGCTGCTGAAACTTGCGACACAAACCTTTGTCAGTTGCCAGACTGTTTTTGCACCAAAAATGGCACTCAAATTCCCGGCAACCTAATGCCTATACAAGTAAGTATCGATTAAATCAAGATGATAGAGTTTAGGTATGTACTTCATTAAAATTGCGAGCTTTCTTTCACAGACTCCCCAGATGATAACGTTAACTTTTGATGGCACGATAAACCACGAAAACTGGGACGTATACACGAAGCATTTGTTTACATCGGAACGTAGTAACCCTAACGGATGTCCATTGAAAGCTACTTTCTTCGTTTCACATCCGTACACCAATTACAGACATGTGCAGAAATTGTGGAACGACGGGCATGAGATTGCCGTCAATTCTATAACGTGAGTAAAATAAGAAACCAAAGGAATTACATATTTGTCTTGTTTAGTACTGGCGAATTTGCTCATTTTCCCTCGGTAGTTACATTTTTGCCGCGAAACAAATTCGTTATCCTAGTTCACAATCATACCTAATGTTGACACAACAAAATCTAATGGCTCCAAAATTTCCAACCATAAAATCTACCGCCCTAAGATCCCGGTGGTAGATCCGCAATTGCAGTTGGGACAACTTTAACGGCATGTATTCTCAATTTATAAAACAATAGACAACAGTATCGCATCGCCACGCACATGCACGATACTCTACGTTAATCTTGTCTACTACCACGAATTCAATAACCTTTTTTTCAGACACCGAGGCCCAGGTGAATGGTGGTCGAAGAACGCCACAGTTGAAGATTGGTTTGACGAAATGATCGGTCAAGCTAACATCATCAATAGATTTGCCAGAGTCCGTATGGAAGACTTCAGGTCATATTTTATTAATACTCCTCTTACCTAAGTAGGTACCGAACTTCTACTCGCCATTTGATTGTTACAGACATTCACTGTACACGTGTTAGGGCACTCGAAATAACTAGGAAGATATATAATCAATACCCACCTTATACTTACTTAGGTACGACCTTTTTTCTTCGAATCGAAGAGACTTTTATTAGAAATATATTTTATTCCTCTTATTCTATATCCGCGGAAATTACACATTAGCTTATTAAAACCCAAACATGAACGTGAAAGTCTTTGTTAATTTACAGAGGCATGCGCGTGCCTTACTTATCAGTGGGCTGGAACCGTCAGTTCCTCATGATGCAGGAGTTTGGCTTTGTATACGACGCGACAGTGGTTGCACCGTTTTCTGGACTTCCGTATTGGCCATACACGCTTGATTATAAGATGCCTCATCCATGCAAAGGTACGTAATTACAATAATTGACAAAGGTAATGCCAATGCATTATACATATACACATATCATGACGCCGTGTCCCTAACAGGGTAGGCAGAGAGAATAGAGCGCCAGTTCTTTCTAGACTTGCATATGTCCGGAGAAATTGGCCTTTGTAATTATTTATGCCAGATTAGTGGGAAGGCGTGAGGATATATTATTTTATATATATTTATAAAACATAATGATGCGGGGAATCTTCCTGAGGAAACCTGCACATGTTTAAAAGATATAAAAAATGTAAGGTACGCAGACACCTAAATATGTATGTGGCGTAAAGGTAGGTATTGTTGCGCCTCTCATTACCCCTCCGCGGGCCCTTCTCGGGAAGGCGTATTGGGCAAATTTATGCAGAGTTAATAGGTAAATAAGTAATCAGTTAATTTATAGGAAGGCCATAAGAGGAAATAAGAAACAATTTCACCTATTTGATTTGAGATAATGCATTTAAATAGCATGCAATAAGTAGAGCGTGTGAGAGATGGTTAGATAATTATTATTACGAGTGCGTTCTGGCTGTTGACACAAAGAAAGAGTGCAATGTGTATAGGTAGATACCGCTTTATGCTCTTAGATTGGGGCGGTGCGCAACGTTGAATGCGGTAACTGATATTTTCTATAGTCGTGAACTTATCATTCGATCGAACCAAGACAATTTCACTCCGAACAAAACTATAATTTAATCAATTAGAAATGACGCAGGATTTTAATGTGAAGAAATGAAATGAATATTTGCGATTCACGATTACGATGCCTATAAAATAAAATACTTTCTAATCTTTACAAAAGTAATATTAAACATTTGCCAGATAGTGAAAAACGGTGATATATTTTGAAGATTGTAAATCACGCATTTTATGTGTCCGACTAGTTGTATCAAACATAGGTAAGTAAGTAGGTACTAGGTACATACATGTACATAGGTAGGTATAGTTATCGAGTGTTCTTTCGAGTCATCCAAATGAATTTGTCACTTCATACCGACGTGCTCGATACTACAGCAGAGGCAGAGGTGTAATGACAACCACTTTCTACCGAAGTGGATATCATCTATTGAATTTTTTCCCAGAAGCTAATTCCGTTGAATAGATTCCCTTAAGACACGGATTAGTCAATTGTCAACTGACATACATAAAATAAAATACTTATTTGCTGGCCTAGTGGTGAGTTCCTTACTGGGAATGTTCAAGTCGCGGGTTCGTTTCCCGATATCGTTTATGGATAGTGTTCGGATTTTTGGGTCATAAAATGAATATGTATAGTCTGTGTATTTAATAAAATATTTAAAGCTTTGAGAACGAGTACGAATGCATAGTAGATTATATAGAGTGTAGTCACCAAAGACAAATAGTGCGTAGTTATGAGTTCAATTATTTCCTTTAGATGTTGTCGAAAGTGACACCGTTTTCCAGGAAACAATCAATACTGCCCAACTAGGAGTTATGCAGGCCTTTGGGAAATGGTGATCAATCCTCTCTTACACCAAGAGCACACGTGCGCCACAATGGACTATTGCCCCTCCACATTGACCGGCGACGACGTCTTTAATGTCCTAATGAACAACTTCAAGAGGCATTACTTGTCCAACAGAGCTCCCTTTGGTATACATCTTAGCTCGACGTGGCTAAAGGATAATGATTATTTGAATACTTTTAAGGTAAGTTCAAAAGTGCTCTTTTAATACCATAAAGTTCATGACTTCATGAACGTCATGAAATTAATTCATCGTTCACGTCAGTAAATTTATTCTCAGTAATTGTAATAAAGTTACGCAATCATTTTGTGATAATTACATAAGATCTTTCGTTTGTATAATTGGTGCTGTTTTGTATTTATGTAACATGTCATTTAATTCAATGAGTAAACTAATTATATCTTCAACTGGTTTTGACTATAGGTAGTCCGCGCGGAAGTAGTTGGCCGCGCCTTAGGTACCTATGTGAGCGGTGGGACGGAGGGCGGGGGCACCCGATATCATTATAGATAGTGCCATCCACGAAGACGCGCCCCACTAGATATTCTTCATAGTTGAAGTGTGCAACCTTCCACTAATGTTGAGTATTGTCGGTACAGTGATTATCTACGAGTGCATACGCACACTACAATTAATAGACTCGGGTCATAATCCCCGCAACCCCTCGACTAGAAATTTGTGGGGCGCGTCTTCCTGGATGGCACTATCTATACTTAGTATGGACGCACATAAGATTACAATACCTAGCAAAATAAGTCCACTGATAAATGGACAAGTAAAACAAGACTGTTTTAAATCACTACATACTTAAAACAAATAAAAATGTTATAACTGTATTTCTATTATTCAATTCATTTTTCCATCCACTTACTAGTTACATCATTGAACATGTGTTTTCTATTTATTTTTATATTTATATATGCATAGATATATATATATATATATATATATATATATATATATACATATATCAAGGTTTCCATATACCAAAAAGAAACACCACGGTGAGTCCCTGACGGGGCAGGCAAAGATAGGCAAAGATATATAAAGAGAAAGTGCGATATCTCAAAATAAGTCGTCAATGTCTATTAACTCATGTGCGTTTGAGATCAGATCACTCACTACGCAACCCGCTGCCCTACCCCCATCCCACCTAAGGCGCGGTCAACTAGTTCCGCGCGGACTATAACCTACAGAATTAAGAGTAAATTGCGTCTATTATTTATAACGAAAAACTATTACTTATAAAGAAGCAGAATGTCCGTGTCCGTGTGGTTCGAGAAATTGCCTGCAAATCTGCAATACAATTGCAACTTCGAATCCTGACTGCACCAATGAGTTTTTCTGAACTTAACATTCTTCTGAAGTACAGTGATTAGTTATACTATGAGCTTTACGGTGAAGGAAAGCAGCAAGTGGAAACTTGCATATGTTTGAGAAGAAATTCAAAGGCACACTATGATATTAATTATATTTGGGATTCAACATTTTATTGGTTACAATCGTAAAACCAGTCATAATTGAATACTATTTGTTTCAGAAATTTATGGATGAGCTTCTAAAGTTCCCGGATGTGTACTTTGTATCATATAAAGACGTGATTGAGTGGATAAAGCGACCCACTCCAGTACTACAACTCAGGAAATTCCAACCATGGTTATGCAAAGGACGACAGTTTGAGGAAGCAGAAATTGCTTGCAGTAAACCTACAACATGTAAACTATCTTCCAAGGTACTGGAACATGACAAATACATGATCACATGTGCAGATTGTCCAAACACCTATCCATGGATTAGAAACGAATTTGGTTTTGATTGACATTTAATGGGAATTATTTATTAAAAGTGAAGAAGTTACCAATTAATGCATAATAGAATAGTTAACAATGCTAAACTAATTGTAACAAAAGTATTATTTTTGTAATTAAGTAATTTATATTGAAAGATTGATATGTTGGACACCACTATTTAAGACATGTATTATGTAACTTAATGCTCATTGTTATGACAAAAGAACAATGCAATAGGAAGACAATTTATTTAATTGCATAGAAAGCTTAATAGCAACAATACATTGTTTATATTTAAATGGCAAGGTGCAATAACTTTGTAGTAAAATCAGAGTAATAGTTGTAAATGAAGATATATTTAATTAACATATACATACATACATTAATTCAAGTGTATGTATGTAATATTTGTATTGTATGTATGTAATATTTGTATTATATGTATGTAATATTTGTATTGTATGTATGTAATATTTATTATATTTGTAATATGTTATGTTGGGCTAATTTGTCACTTTGGTGAAATCCAAGAGTGGTAAGTAAGTCCAAGGTGGTATTAAAAGCCCATTTTGAGTGCAATGGACTAGGATACATGAGCTAAATAGATCAACCTATTTTTATATGAAATAAATAATGATTCATTCAGTAGGCAATAACAAGTATTGCAATAATTTGTGTGGTATTCTTTTGTTCATCCAATACAATTGCGCTTATGCGCAAATTCATGTTTTCTTTCATTTGGGGAATGGGATTTCACTGTCAGTAGTCTTTAAAATAACCCCCAGAATATTTTGCTCTTGAATTCAGTCACAATTTTTTTATAAATTGGTTATATTATACTAATAAAAAAAACACTGAAGGATACTGTACCTTATTATTTACTTCCTTAATAAAAAAAACTTAAATTACAAGAATGTCCATACATATTAAAATGACACAGACACTATCCTTCTTGAGTAATGAAAGGATTTGGTATGGCCTCCATACCATCCATAGGGCATATTAACACTACTGATGTACCACGGCAGACCACTAAACCTAGAGCTCTAGTATCATCCAGCAATTTATATGGGTCATCTGGGTCTGAAAATAGATATACAGAGATATGATTAGTCTTAGATATGACTTTTCATTTAGAAGCAAAACAAAAACTATTTTGAAATATGTTAGCATCAGTTATGATGCAATGTTCAGGAATAGTAAGTAGGTAATATATAAAAGAATAAGAAGCAATTATTTGTTACAAACAAATTGTGAGGCTAGTTATGATTTATTACAAAACATATTCTAAAGCATACCTACCTCTCAGAAATTCTGTGGTGTTATCTAGTACTAAGTTCAACAGAGGATCGTAGCCTTTTAATATTCCCGCCGCTTCACGACCACCGGCGAACTTCACACGAATACTTTTCTCCAAATATTTGCTCAAGTCAAGGATAGACTCTTTCCGACGTTTCTCTTTATTATCGCCCCCTCCTTGTGAACTCTGTCAAGCATGATTCAATTTAGGTAAACAAATATAATTTTGCGAGTTACTTCCACTACCATTGCAAGTAACTTACCTTCCCTTTCTCGCCTCCTTCTTTAGAAGCCATTGTATGATGCAAAACGAAATAAAAATGCTATCACTTGGTTATCAGCAACTATTTGACCAAAATTGTAGCCGTAGGTGTGCAAGAAAAGAAATTGACAATCTGCAATTCTTCACAGGTTATTGACGATTGTTGTTCTGTTTTAGGTTATGAATAAACAAGCTAAGCATAACTGTCACTGTCAGTATCGGGTAGTTCAACAAATATAAATTAAGCTGTTTGAACCCTATTCCAAGCCTACAAATTGAGAGAGCATACCTCGACTTCCGGTGTGAACACGTCATACTTAGCCTCCCCTTGTGTATTGGTAGCAGCTCCTTCCTGTGTATTTTAATAATTTATTCTCAACCATCAGCCGCCAGGCGCGAAGGCGCGCTAGCATCATTGGCGTTTTTCGACCCGTTGGTGTAACACGAAAATACGGGGCTGCATAGCTGTATTCTTGTCTATACAAGCTTGTCCTAAGCCCTCGTCCTCCCCTGGATCGTCGTCGGCTTTTCAACGCGTGTGGTCGCCGGGAACGTAAGCGCAAAGATAAGCGAAATATGTAGTTGGAAAAAGTAGTATATCACGCCACGAGCGTAAGTACTATGGTGTCAGGTCAGTCAATCTTACCATTTTCTTAATCCCGTCAAGTCATGCATGATAACTGCGATTTGGACAACTATTTGTCTATTATGGCAATAATTATTAACACCCGGTATCACATGATGGTGATTAGTGCAAAACAGTCTTCCGCTACCCTCGTTTTGCACTTAATTAAGCAAGTGACTACCCTTAATTCGATACTTGCTTAAATCTCGGCTACCCATGCTGTAGCTCTATTTAAATTGCATTGTGGCTGATCGATTTTATTTTATGTCAGATATCCATGAATGTAACTAATATGTTGAAACAATACCTGTATTCATTTACGAGCCTTACGGTAAATGAAAACATCAAGAAGAATCCTGCATAATTTTGAGTAGAAACTAAGGACGTATTTAGTTAGTTCACTTTAATTAAAACTGTATACACTATTAACGGTAATTACAGATAGTTATAAAAAACCAAAGTCGTGATTGAGAGATGACGATGGACTCTCCATCTGTCACGTTTGCACTTGTATTATATCACTTAAAATGGGTATATAGATGCTGTCCACTGCTGTGTACCCCTTCAGGAACCCCCACGGGATCCCTTTCGTGAAGATCTAAATAAAGAGCTCGGCAGTAGTGGCTAATGCTCCACAATTCCGAGAATGAAAAGGTCTTGAAGGCTTATAGTTTTTACCTCTCGGCTGGGCTGCACTGAAGAAGTATCCGGCAATGGTGGCACTGAGAAGGTTTCTTTCAGATCGCACTCCACCCATGCGTGAGTTGCGGCAAGAAAAATGGAGTTATTTCTAACACAACGTTGGCCGATTCGCTGTTTCTACAGCCAGTCCTAACGCAGCTTTCGCTTCACCGAGCTGCCAACTTGGAACTCTTGCGCAAAGAGTAGGACCAAGAAAACTCATCTTTAATGCAGCACGCGGCCCCGCCGCTGCTTCTATAACCAGCTCTTTGGAGCCTTCCTTTTTTAGGATCACAATCGAATGATGCCACCGAAAAGGTTCTCTCCGGACTGCGCTCAACCGTTGCGCTAAGGGCGGAACTAAGGAGAATCGTCTCTAACCCGCAACGTAGCCGTATTGCTGTATCTACAATCAGTCCTAATGCTACTTTTACTTCGCAGAGCTACAAATGATAACTTTTGCGCACAACGCAAAACCAAGAAGACATGTAATTAATCCAGTACGCGGCTACGCTACTGCTTCTACAAGCAGCCCTAGGCAGCCTTCCCTTTGCAGGGTCGCAATCGTAAGTGTGATGTATATGTTACGTGAATACACAATATAAAAACCGCCAAGCACGACGTTTTACAGCGGCATTTAAAATGACTAGCACACTTTTCTAGCAGGCAAACTGGCCTAGTTATGTTTTATATATTAATTATTTCCAGAGGTTCTCACTAATAAGCTCTGTCGTTGCCGTGTTTCGAAAGTTTTCATATACACCGCAGTACCGCAATATCCAAAAATTCGGAAAATAATAGATAGAACAGGGCGTATTGGAACCGGTTCTAGCCACCCCAAGCTTTGTTCTACATATTCCTAGTTCCAAAGGGGACTAAGCATACACGTGCGGGCCGTGCGGCGAAATAACTTTCTAATCTGTGTATCCGATTACATATTAAAGTAAACACACAAGCTTGTTTACCACAAACATGTTCGAGATCTCGTTTCATCTCCTACCGAATTAGTCTAGTGAAAATATATATATAAGACTCATATTTTCGCGCACCGATTATTTCTTCATATACTTTTCCTATACCAGGATATGTTTGCAAATCTCAAAAGTTGGTCTGCCAAATTCTTTTAAAAGGGCTTACACTCTCAGTGAACCTACAACCTTGCCTGGCAAATCTGAACAATTAAATATTAGACTACTAGGGGGTGCACACTGCACCTCCTTCTTCCTTCCTCCTTCGCAGGAAGTACGAGTAGGATTCAATGTGAGAACCTTGGACCAGCGAGAAAATTTTCCAGCAGATATAGTAAATCTTGTTGGTAATATCCAAATATCTTAGTATAGCGCTAGTTCTTTCCTCGCCAAATAAAATTCCTACTCGGCATTTAAAGAGTAGTGGTCTCCTGAAACCGCATATAACCGACAATTGTTTTTATACAGTCCTCAGCTACTACATTATCTTTGGTCAGAATTTAAAATACTGAAATTTTTCTCCGGTGGGTACTAAAGTGGTGTATAAAGAATGCACACAAATTTTTCTTCGACACACTCCGAGTTGCCTCTTACGCTAAGGCTTTTAAGGATGTATGCATCAATGCTAGTTTGGGATTCTCCCAACCTAGACCTATAAAACGACCTGACCATATGTTTGGGACTAATGAAATTTGGGAGCTAAACTGTAATGTTTTAGATACTATGCTCATGAGCCAAGTATTAAAATGTACTCTTGTACATCTAATGTGCGGAATGTGCCCCCAATAATATCTGTTATCGTTAATATTGTTAATCGGTGAAACTGTTCATATATTGACGTTTTGACTATTTTCGCGTTAGAGTATCTTGCCTTTCAATTCTGACGCTTTGATAGTCTCCATGATTGCATAACTATATCATATTTTGGGTGGTCCAATACCGAGGCAAATTGATATTTCACGGTTGACAAATGACTCTCAAATTCAATGACAAGAAATCTTTATATTGATACCCCAAATAGATCTTTATTGCATCGTATCGTATCAAAAACTCCATCTATCTAGTCTAGTGGTACTACAATATATGCCCCCGGATTTACGGGATCTTACGTCAATGCATTCAGCTGAACTTTGTACATTCGAATATCGTGATTTACCCACTACTTTCACGGTCTCTGGTGGTTTCACTATAATTATTGTCTACTATCAGTTACATATCTATAATTTGTTATTATTTAAAGTATTATAAACCTTTGAAAGGTTCGTGTTTTACAGTTTCTTAGCTCAGCCCACAGGGTACGATTTAACTCCATCAAATACTCTATTTATATTATTATTATTTTTTCAACCGGTGAGCTCGAGAAAGGCTCCTTAATCTCTTACCCGGAATTTGCTTCCTAGACTGACAAAACATAACACTGAAAATCTGGCTAGGACCATAAGTTCTATATATTTACTCAAGACATACAAACTTTACACCCTGTACTGGTGTAGGAAAGTAATGTCTTTATGTCTAATATGTCTAATAAAAATCTGGCATGATTCTCTTATACTCCTGGATATTTAAATTCCATTAGGAGGTAATCTGCATGTGTCAAGCAATCCAAAGGCATATGTATAGTCTTACTTGAGTGATGGCGATGGACTATATACTTTATGGGTACTACTTTACCTATACGCCTCTGCCTAACCCTTCGGTAGCGTGGGGATAATTCCATTTGATATACTTACAGACTTAGCTAGCTTATTGTATTCATAATGTGTACATGATCTACAGGTGTATTAATATATATACATATGAACGCGTAGACTGTAATATATCTCTGGCGGAAGGTGGGTGTGTGGGTACAACCTATACACCTCTGCCTATCCCTTCGGGGACCCTTGTGGAAAGGCGTAAAGATCTTATTATTATTCTTATTATGAACGCGGAGACTAATATTGAACCTTACACTCTTTAATTTTTATCACATTGGCGTTATTATATCAGCAGCCGAAAACAAACACTTCTCAATTTGTAGGCTTGGAATAGGGTTCAAACAGCTTAATTGTAAAATTTTACCTATAAATAAAATTTAAATTAAGCAAATAACCCTATTCCAAGCCTAGTTTTTATTGCTGTCTGCTTAATAGACATTTATTTTTATTCGCATATTAACCTTAGTACATAAGCTCTTTTTCAGATATTGATCTTAATACTTAAGCTTTCTTTCAGGCATTAATCTTAGTTAAGCTTTCTTTCAGAAATTAAGTAATATATAATTCCTCAATTCTCCCGTCTATATCAGCCTTCCATTGCCACCAGTACATCTCATACTGTGGCCGGAACATATCGCCCTCATGCAAACTATGGGACGCACTCATAGCTAGGGCGGATGGCCTTCAATTGCCACCAGTACATCTCATTCTGTGGCCGGAACATATCGCCCTCATGTAAACTATGGGACGCACTCATAGCTAGGGCGAATGGCCTTCAATTGCCACCAGTACATCTCATACTGTGGCCGGAACATATCGTCCCCATGCAAACTATGGGACGCACTCATAGCTAAGGCTCGTGGCCTTCCATTGTCACCAGTACATCTCATACTGTGACCGGAGCATATGTCGCCATGCAAACTATGGGACGCACTCATAGCTAAGGCGCAAGTCCAATATACCGTTCTCATGCAAACTCATGGAATGGACCCATGGCTGAGGAAGGCTTCTGCTCAATAAAAACAACTTTGAGCTCTAATGATGCTAGCGCGCCTTCGCGCCTGGCTGCTGATGGTTGAGAATAAATTATTAAAATACACAGGAAGGAGCTGCTACCAATACACAAGGGGAGGCTAAGTATGACGTGTTCACACCGGAAGTCGAGGTATGCTCTCTCAATTTGTAGGCTTGGAATAGGGTTATTTGCTTAATTTAAATTTTATTTGTAGGTAAAATTTTACAATTGTGTCGTTTATTGGCCCAATACTTTAGACTACTAAGAATTTCCTTAGACTTAAGTAATTCTAATGTAATAATGATTATAGCATAGCTTCGTGGGCGCACACACAATTTATGCATAATGTTAGAACTAGCTTAAAGGTTGTAGCACCTAAGACATCAGAAGACTATTAAAAAAAATAGTTGTCATTTTTCTTGACTTGACAAATAGTTTTTATGTCAAAACGCCCCAAAGAAAATGGGAAAAATACTCAACGTAAACAAAATTGTGTTGTTGTTCTAGCACTCCTATTTCTGATTCTGAACTACCGAGTTGAAAATCTTAATTTTTACTTGAATGGATGGAGTGGAGTGTACAGTTTGTTTATCAGCAAAACACCTGTAGTATTATTTCCGTAAACAAATGAGATATCAATGCGCTCTTCAGTGAGCTACATTTTGTCTCACGCGCCCGGAGAGTCGGTGATGTCGCACCCTGACTACGCGCAACACGCCCAGCACCATGCCTGCCTCCTGGTGCTGGTCAAAGGCATTGGAGGCATGCTTAAGAACTTCAATAAGCTGTGGGAGCGCATACAGAAAGTTAATAACATTAAAGTCACTGGTACGTAACTATTGGCGCTCTCTATCAGGAAATTGTTTAAAAAAACTTATTAGTTTTACTAATTTCGGTCAAATGTTTCCACAGTTATTGATTTAATTGTTGTGATTTAGAATTAAGGTTTAGTTAGGAGTATGAAATCTTTTTTATTTGATTTTATGTTTGTATAATAATAACATATGCTTTAGATTTTTATTAATGACTTCTTTTACGTAGACGCTTTTTTATTCAGATTCAGGTGGACAAGTGAGGGAGATCTGGGTCCGATATGTGAGGGATTATCCAGTTGAAAATAATGATTGGGGCGACTTTCAAACTCATAGGTAATTTTAAATATTTATTACAAGCATATATGTATATGAGTTATGATTGCAATATTGATCATAAGTCATTATTGAATTAAATTTGACCTAAAGTATGGTACACCTATGGTACATGATCCAGGAATAGGCTATTGTTAGTTATTACTTCACACCTTTCCACAATGATCCTTCATACCAGTAGTTTTTCCTAGCTTATCCTTTCACGGTGTGGATTTTTGAACAAGCTTCCATTTCCTATCTTCTGTCAATCTCTACTCAATTTCTTAATATAAAATTAACTATCCTGGTATTATTTTCATTATTTTTGTTTGCCTGCATAAATCCATTAATATCCGACACCTAATACCTTATTTTATAATAAAGTAACTCTCTCCATATCCAAGTCAAACCTCTTGCATTATTTAATATCCTTTCAAAATTGTAACAGTCTTGTAATCATTAGCATTATTGCAGGCGCCTTCTTGGTCTGATAACCATAAGCAAATTCACAAACCAAGTAGAGTTGAATGAGGTGTGCAGAGTACATGAATCCTTGAAAGTGAAGTATTCCAACACACTATATGATTCTCGAGCTTTTATGTTTGGACCTGTGAGTAATATGAAGAAACCGGAGCAAGAACCAGAGACATATAGTGCATATGATGAAGATAAACTCTCCAAGGAAGGTGGCAGCTTGAGTGACAAGTAAAAAGTTTTATACATATATACAGATGTGGTATTTTTATATTATAAAAAAAATACTATATGTTTATATAATTTAAATTTGTAGTAATTAAATATGAAGTATATGAAATCTATTGATACTAGCTACTAAACCAGCAATGATATGGTAAACTTTACTGAAGTGTTCTGTTATGTGATAATTGATTGACATGCCACCAAAGCATTTGGGTTGCTGTTATGTATATTATGTTATGTATGTTATGTTTATAGGAAAGCCTGAATCGATAGTAACGAAATATTTACGTCATGACAATGAATGGAGCCCTATATAGGTCTAGCTATTCCATTCGAATGCTTAATAAACAGTATATGGTTTTGTTATATGTTATTTTATGAACAGATGAAGGATATATTTGTGTCTACAAAAATACAAACATTTCGAGACTGAAATGAATGTAATTTTTTTTTGTGTTCATCAATTTGGACAAATTCATGCAAATTGTTAAATTTTTTTTAACAAATTTTCTATTAAAAATTTTCAGGTCTTCACTCCCCATGGAACAATCAGATAGTCTATCCTCTGCCGATAGCTTCCCTCGGTCTACTTCATCAAATACCTCATATCCTCAAGAGGAGAACTTCACAACTCCATCCAATTTTAAAACCCATGCCATGTTCTATGGAGAAAATGACCCAGTGCCAGACTTGGAACAAAATGTAGCTGATTTGATCAACTCTTTGTTTTGGGTTGTTGAGTCAAAGAGGCTGGAGAGGTCTCGGGAAAAGCTAGATAAAGTCTCCTTATTACTAGCGCCTTTTGAGAAGAAGGATTTTGTAGGTTTGTTATCCTATATTCAAATACTAAATTACAAATGATTCCTTGTGTCTCAAGGCTAGAAACCTGTGAAACACCAATTTTAACTATCTATGATTCCAAATTTAAAATGAATGTGTCAAACATATTTCTTTTTTCTTCTGATTTATTTGTGGCTAGTTGCAGTATTAAGTATTATATGGTTGTTGCCAACCAAAAGTCATGCTTAAGCGTTTATTTAAATTGACATCAATATAATAGTTTTTGCTAAAATGACTGCTTTACGTTATTATAAAAAGTAATATGTGTCTGTTTAAGGTCTCGATATGGAGTCTCGCAACAATAAAAAGCGTTGCATGGGCCGCGTCACTAAGAACTTGGCAGATTTGACGCTCCAGGCTGGCTTAGTTGCCGACAGCTTAAGCTTGTACCATTCATCTGCAGAAATACTTAAATCTGTTAATGATTGGTTGTGGCTGGCCGCAGCTAAAGAAGGTATGGACACTACCATTCTGTTCTCCATTGATTTTGACACCATTATGTCATAATAGCAATGATTAATATTGTTCAGTGTATATACGACAGTCTTCTCAATTGCTTTTATCTCAATTTTATCCTAATGAATTCCGTATCGTATTGAACTTGCGCTCGAAAATTTCCGCATATCATAGTTATCACACTACATACAAATAGAAAACAGCGCCTTTGTTGGCAAAGCATATAAACTAAAAAGTATACAGAAACCAAAACGTCATTAATTAATGGATTTATACATGATTTTTTTTTATAAAAACTTTTTTCAGGTCTATGTGCGGCCTCGGCAATACTCCAATATCCAAACCTTCGCAATTCAACTCCTTTACAACGAAACGCAAGCTTACAAGAGAGCTCACCTAGTAAAAAGGCATTAACCTTATTTCAACCTAACACTGACCAGTTGAGGAAATACAAGCTCACATCTTCGCCCTTAAGGACCCCAAAAACATCAAGTCCGGTGAACCCTCCTAGCGAGCTAACGCCAACGTCTTCCGAGAGTGTCGATACCTCGTCCCGCCAATCGGAGACTGACAACGCTGATACGGAATCCTTAGCTTCATCGAGTGACATCGAATACCAAAGCCCCAAGTCATACTTAGCGAGTGATTTGCCTTCTATTCCTAGGCAACTTCCCTCCCACATAAACAACCAGTATTTACTAAACGGAGAGGAGATAGCAGAGAAGTATCGTAAAGCAATAATACATTACAGTAAATATCAAAATGCTGGAATTATAGAAACAGAAGCTTGTTTCAAAGCAGCGAGGATAGCCGTGGAACAAAACAATAGTTTGCATGCTTCTAGCTTTTTGCAGAACGTTATATTCATCAATTTGACGCTGAGCGAACAGGAGAAGATCCAGAGGTTCGATACACTTGCTGAACTCTATAAGGAAATAGGTAAGTTCTGGGGCAGTTACATAATATGCTAATCAAATCAAAATATTTCATTTCACTTAGGCCCAGATGGGCACTTATAAAACATCGAAAAAGGTGCAAGGTTCTGGTTGGTTGTCTCCATGGAGAAGAACAGGCAAGAAACTCCATGGTTACTCTTTTCAAATCATTTGGATCATCAATAGGTATACGATAACAATATTATTTTGCTATCATCATGAGTGGGAATGGCTTACAGACAATTATTTACGACTAGCTTATGCCCGCGGCTTTACCCGCGTGGAGTTCCAAAAAGTAGCTTATATATTTTCCTTCTAGAATCGGTTCAGCCGCTATGACTTGAAAGAGCAAAATACATATTTTTGCCTTAATAATATTAGAACTTTGACTCTTTCGGGATATACATTTTCCTATGTTACTTCTAATACCTCCAAGAATATGGGTACAAAATTTCATGATGATCGGTTAAGTAGTTTTTACGTGAAAGCGTAACAAACAAACTTACTCACTCACATTTATAATATTAGTAAGGATTGTCGCCATATCCTATAAGCTATGGTAGCCTCAATGTGTAGTGGTGTATATAAAAGGTATAAATTGTGGATGTGCCTGAAAGAAGCAGGAAGACTACTGTCCATTCCAACTATCTTTATCAAACAAAGAAGTTGGGAACATGTATGTGTAGATGCTGATTATGATGATAAATGGCAAAGTAAATATCTCCAATTTATCGGTATTCAGGTTTCCTCCGCAAGGCAGCGTTCTGTCAGCGCCTGGCGGCTACCCGCCAAGTGAGCCCCAACAACCCCAACCCGGACTGGCAGCGGTGCTACTACCTCATGCTCAACAGCTTCCCGGGCCACAAGCTCAGTCTGGACCCCAACTATGTCATACAACACCAAGTTGGTATGTTTCCAGTTCCATCCCGTCTAAGTGCAGTTGATTATTTGTAGAAGAGATTCAAATCCGCATTGTTGTTGATAATGCATATTCGAGCCAAATTATCGAAATTGTTCGATTTGTCTATGCAAAGCCCCGATTGGGGATGATGCAATTCGGATCCTTTTTATAGCTGCTAGCCTAAAACGTACTTTCAATTCTTAGATTCAAATGCATTATCTGGTACAAGTAGTTAAATAAGAAAGTTAAAATAAGAAAAAAATATGTCATCTATACTAATATTTTTTTATATAATAAAGAGGAAAGATTGTGTGTGTGTGTATGTTAGTAATGAATAAACTCAAAAACTACTGTGCCGATTTCAAAAATTCTTTCACCATTGGAAAGCTACATTCAACCTGAGGAACATAGGCTATATTTTCTTTTATAAAAAAAATCTTATGTCCACCCGTGCGAAGCCGGGACGAGCCGCTAGTGACTGATATGTGTGGTTAGTGTGTTAGCATCGTAACTTGTACGCCGTGTAAGCGACATTAACATGATGGACGGTTAGGTTGGCCCGCGCTGCAGATCCAGCTGCTGCAAGAGCTGGTGGTGGCGGCGCGGCGCATGGGCCACCCCGCGCTGGCCACGCGCCACATGACCTTCCTGCTGCACGCCATGTGGCCGCACCTGACGCGGCAGGAGCACAGGGACCTCGCCATACAACTGCAGGTCTCTCTACACTACTCACTACACCCTGGCCGTCACGTGACCTTACTCCATCTTGACCTTGTTCCGGTGCCGGACTAAGGTAGCACGGGGTCTGTAGCGATTGTACTATCATGGAGCTTTGTATTGCTTTGAGCTTATGGTGTTAAATAAAAAAAAAACAAATCGATATAAATAGGTGCTTAATTACCTACAGAAAGTGTGTACCCCCCAAATGTGCGGTGCCCGTAGCATTTGCTGCTCTTGCTACGTGGATAATCCGCTACTGCATTACACTTGGATCGTACCTTCTCAACTAAACAGAGTTTGAATGGAAACAATAAGATGTTCTAATTTTGTAAATGCGAATGTATGTAAGGGTGTTTGATCCGCTTTCACGATTACTGAACGGAGTTGGATTAAATTTGGCAGAGAGATATATTATCAGCTGGATACGTTTTGTTAAAGAAAAAAATATTCATGCAATCAAATTGTATGTTGGTGAAACCGCGTGGCAGTGCTAGTTAAGGAATGTTCAAAGTATTGCAGGCTCTGTCAGCTCAGTGCGAAGGCGGGCCCGTGCCGCTGGTGCTGGAGTCGGGCGCGGTGATCCCGCCGGCCAACCTGAGCCACGTGCCGCGCTGCTCGGCCTTCGCCCCGCGCGCGCCCGCCGCGGCCCGCGCCCCGCACCAGCGGCGGGCCAAGCTGCCCCACGGGCCCTTCATATTCACGCCCATACACTTTGGCACCTTGGAGAGAAATGCCAAGAAACACGAGGGGAAAATGGGTCAGTAAATTTTTTTATTTGTATGTTTATTGCTATAATTCATACATACATATCATCACGCCAAGTCCCTAACGGGGTAGGCAGAGAGTATAGAGCGTCAGTTCTCTCTAGACTTACATACCTCTTTCGCTTCGTCTACATTCATCAGTCTCTTCATACATGCTCGTCGGTTTCGAGTACTCTTAACTTTCCCGTCCTTCAGAGTCCGATCTATTTGATCCATGTAGTTGGAACGTGGCCTTCCTCTGCCTCTTCTTGCACACACTTTTGCTTTGTATATCTGTATATCTTGCTATAATTCTCTGGAGTAATTAATGTGTTAGCCATTGAACTCGTCCTAAACGGCCGGACCGATTTTAATTAAATTTTCTGTGTCTTTAGGTGGATTCGAGAATGGTTTAGATTCACAACTGGAACTGATAGGTGGCGCTGCGATCGTTTGAAAATTTATTTTTTTCACTCGAGCGAACCTGGGCGGGTCTGCTAGTATTTTATATAGTTTTATCTTAGGAATTGGATTGTATGCCTATAAGACAACTGCGCTTCGTAATTGTAAAATTGTAGATTTTTATTATTTTAAGGCCCAAATAGAATCCTTGGTAGATATTAGATATAGAAATCATGGAATTCAATGTGCACTAATTACTAACAACAACTAAAATACTTTCAGAATACCTGTGGGTTGAAGACGACATCTGTGAAGTTCAAATGAAGCTGACCAACCCCCTTCCTTTCGAGTTGAAAGTGTCCAATATGCGTCTTTTAACCTCCGGTGTAGTTTTCGAATCCATTCCGGAGACCATAATCCTACCACCTGACACCCCCACTACTGTCAACCTCCATGGAACGCCTAAAGAAATAGGAGAACTGCAAATCCTGGGCTATTCTACTCACACGTTGGGCGTTAAGTCGAACTGTAGGCTCAAGAACATGCCAGCACCCCACAGGTTCCCCGCTTCGTACACCATCGAAGTTATACCGAGCCTTCCAGTGATTGCGATAGAGACTTCAGTGGCCCCCGCGGGCAGTGTTAGTCTGTCGAGCGCCGAGCACGTTGGCAGTACCACCAATATGTCGCTGTACAACGGGGAGAGCACGGAATGTACCATCAAGATTACTAACACGAGCAACGTGCCTATCGAGTACTTGGACTTGGCTGTACAGGTGATAATAATAATAATAATAAATAAATAACTGGGACAATTCCACACAAATTGACCTAGTCGGTAATAAAGCAAAGCTTATGTTATGGTAACTAGACAACGATATATTTACTTATATAGATAGATATATACTTAAATACATAGGACATCCAAGACTAAGGTACAAATATCCGTGTTCATCACACAAATATTTGCCCTCAGCGGGATTCGAACCCGCGACCTCAAGTTTCGTTTTATTTATTGCTGTATGTTACGTCGGCGGCAACCTTTATGGTTTTCTGAAGGTATCATTGCTCTTTGCTTGCTTGTTTATATATAAGAACCTGTTCTGTGGTTCCACCTGTATAAAATTTGATAGATTTTTTTTTTTTGTAGAATACTTGGTCTATGTCATTATTAACTTGATTATTTATATCTGTCTTATTTCATCCAATTAAAAGTTCAGCTGTCTTGGCGTAATTTTGTAAAAAACAGCCTTACAAACTTTCTCGTTCATAGCATTATCAGTAGAAAAATAACAGTAAAAAAAGCTAGCTGTCCCGCGCTATACTTGGGTGAAAAAATTAAAGCTCTTGTAATTCGACAACAGCATCGCCACCAACCGGGCCCAATTGTGTTTTCTAACCATCCAAGAACTCGCTCAAACATACACGCAAATTTAATCCGAATCGATTCGGCTATTTAGAAGCAGTTGGGTGACAAACACGTACAGAAGAATTGTAGTTTTGTATAATACTACTGTGTTAGTAATAATTTAAGTAATAATAATAATGTACAGTCTTACTTCGTTTTCAGTCGAACATGGACAACCAACTCCAGTCAAAGATATTCCAGTTCTCCAACGAAGATATCCAATCGCAACTGCCCATCGCACCAAATGCTACTGCCACCATCACTATCAAACTGTACGGCGAAGCTGACTTCCTAGACCTCGGCGGAGGCGGAGACACACTATTCCCGAACAGTCTCACGTCTAATTACCCCTCAAGAGTGGGGTCGCCGGTCCCCAACGCTCAAATGTCACTGCCCACGCAAAGTTCCAACGCACAGACCTCTCTCAGTAGCGGACTTGTGCCTAATAGGACCTCAGGGAGCTTTAGGTAATAACCTCTTTAAATTAGCCCTCCAAATGCTCGGGGCCCGTTGTATTTGCTACTCTTGCCGCGTGGTTAAATCCGCCAATGCGATCCCAGCTCCAATTTCTAGCGGAATAGTCCAGTATAACCAAGCTTCCAGAACGCTTACATTACATAACAGATATGATTTTAATTCATAATCAGAATTTTACAGTCACATTTCTGTGAAATTTCGTGTTGTATTAAAGTTTGTTGTTAAACGTATATATATATTTATTTATTTGTTATAGATCAACAAATTCACACATGACTAGTTGGTCCGCACCAATATCTGTAATGCCACCGTCCAGAGGTCGTCAAATCGAGGCTCAGGTTGGAATATATTTACCTTAAAATGTTTATATTAACTGTGAGATCTATACATAGTTGAGTTACGTCAATTGTTCTGGATTGCAGGTAATTATTAGGTATTCAGGTGGTGAAGGTAAAGAGACCCACTGTCGCCAGTCTTCGCTGCAAATTAACTTGGAACTGATGCCTAGTGTGTCCATAACGCATTGGGACGTTTTACCTGCTGAAATGTAAGTATCTTATTATTATTTTTATTATTTTATTTTATTCATAATATTTAACATAAAAGGGCTTTGTCCCTGATTGCGAACATGTCGCCCTGGTTAATTCTCCCTCATTAGAAAAACACCCAATTTATCAAGACATTAATAAAGTGGGTGTTTTTATACCTCTCCTTTCAGAACCCTTATGGGAAGGTATGAGTAGCGCCATCTAATTACTATTGCCACTTCAGGCGCACTGCGCGTTGTTTAAACCACGTTTATTTTATTATTACTAGTTTCGTTTATTTTAATTTACAACATATACCTCAGGCGGAAAGTGGGTGTGTGGATATTACCTATACACCTCTGCCTACCACTGCGGGGATCTTTGTGGGAGGGCGTGAGGATATATTATTATTATACATTATTGTAAAAATATCGAGCCGCACAATTTTCCAAACTGCTTTGTTATATAGTAAACCTCATTTCGTTATTGTACCTACATACGCCGTTAAAGCTAAATAAAAATACTGCGTAATGCAGTTGGTAGACACGTAGGAAGGGTATGTATGATGCAGTGCATCCCGACTGTACTTGGTGCTGGACGTGACCAACCTGACGCCGGAGGAGATGGAGCTGCACTACGCGCCCGGCAAGCACCTGCTGGTGGAGAGCAAGGAGGCCTGCCGCGTGCCCGTGCCGCTGGAGCGCTGCCCCTTCTACTGCGCGCCCAGCGCCCCGCCCGATGAAGGTACACGCTTCTAACACTATAAACTAGCTGCTTCGCCCGCGTATAACTTTTATTCTATATGTTAGTCCAGCTAATAATCTATCTCTACGTCCAATTTTATCACGTTACGATGAGTTGTTTATGTGTGAGAGGGGAAAAAACATCCTCACAAACTTTTGCATTTATAATTTTAGTTGGAAACGAAAATTTGTGACGATGTTCAGCGTTCATGCCCAGTGGTGTAGCTCTTGAACCAACAACGCTCTGAGCCGAGGCCGTACCTCACACTCTCTTAGCTGTTGCTTACCCCCTAAAATGTACGTGGCTGAAGGCCTTTGGGTTCGCCATTATTCGGTTAGGCACTGGAATTCACGCTGCGAAAAATAAATTAAAATAGGGCCTATATGTTATCATATCATCACGCCGTGCCCCTCACTCAGAGATATATAAACACCAGTTCTCTCAAGAATTAAAGACCTAGACTCTTGTCTTGTCTTATTAATAATATTTTGCTTCATAACGTTTTCATCTTATCGTATATTTATGAAACATTCGTGGTCTTGTTATGCATAGATGTAGAGTCCAGGTCAACGAGCACAGGCACCTCCACCAACAGCCTGGAGCTGATGTGTTCGGAGCACATCACCAACAACACCGACCTGCGCTGGCACCTGGTGCACTCCGACACCACGGGCCGCGCCTCCGTCAAAGGCATCACCCTGTCGCAGGCCATGATGGACATTGTACGGATGTCACCTTTGAACTGGGGTAAGGATGTTTTGGCTTCAAAGACGCACTAGTTATATCTCTCTTGTTGCAAGATGCTACAGGTTCGGTCACCGCCATATATGAAATCCCATGCTATTATTGAGTAAATACATAGAGAGCAGCGATAAGTAGCATACACTCATCTACAAAACAAATAACAATGGCAAATAGTGACGTTCCATCTTATTAACTGGCCTCTTTTGCATCATTTTGACATGAGATACTGCCAACCTTTTCATACATGCTCGCTGAAAAACAACGTGTCTCATGTCACTCCAAGCTTGAACAAACGC
>JACCPG010009012.1:0-38029 GCA_016069955.1 Drepana arcuata
GCATACTTCATATACAACAGTGTTAACGAAACCATAGCCCGTTTCTAAACGGATCAGCGACATCTATTGAAACGTCAAAAAAAGGTTTTTATGCAGAAAAACTTTCATGCACAGCATTATAGGAGTTTCTTTTATACACATACATTCATACATACATATTTGCTTAAAAGGAGACTGGTCACTAGATTAGTATAGGAAATCGTTTCTGAGTAAATAAAGTTTTATTATTATTATTATACGTATCAATCTCGTCGCCCCATGTTTGGGAAGGGATGAACAAATAGCTAAGTTAAAAAAAAAAAAAAAAAAAAAAAAAAAAAATCATGGTTCCTTAATGTTCCAGGACTTCATCGAATGTCTTCTACTTGTCATAGTATAGGATCGCGCTATAAAACGACCTTCTCCAACCTGGTTAATAGATAAAAAGTATTTTCACTCTTTTACCAGCGGGATCTTAGACTACCAGGATGCATATTGATTTGAAAATTCAATTCAATGTCGAAAATGGACCACAATGGAGTAGGTATGTACGCCACTCGTAAGCGATGATGACATAAGTGGAGTACACACCAGTAGCCGCAATTTGCCAGTATTATATAAATTCCATTGGCCATTCACTCACTTCATACATTCAATTTTAAGTTGCGAGCTGACAGAAAATAAATATTTAAGATTTGAAGAAATATTTTACGATGATGATAAATATAAAAAAAAAAACAATTATGAGGAGGTCTTAAAATATTTATAAGTATTGACACCATGCACCTCACGCTTTTTTTCTTTGCAATATAATTTATATGTCCACCACTCAGAATACAGAAAGAACCAGAAGCCGCGTTGAGCTCTAATTACAAGCCGCGCGCTGTGTCCAAAAATCATAACTTGCGCCCCGCACCCGTCTCACCTCCACCCGCGTAATGTTGCTAGCTCAGACATTACTTACCCGTTTTGGGGTAAATGTTTAGATGTCAGATATACTATTACACACACACTTTTAATGAAATCCACATACTGATCGGATTGCTACAAACCCAAACATAGGTAATTAAAAATATTATTACTACCTACTAATTTTAAACATAAACAGGGTTATTAGTTATTAGTACTACTGCAACGGCCAGCAAAAGAGGCATTGATGAACGAAATGAATGAACAAAAGTAGCAGAACAAAAGTTGTTTGTTTTAATGTACAGACAGAATATACCCCTAAAAGCACGCTGACTAAGTGATTAACCCTGTATAAATATTTGTAAGCTGTTAAGTAGATTTAAAAAATATATATCATCATCAGCCTTATAATAGTCCACTGCTGGACATAGGCCTCCCCTAATTAGTGCCATAGCGCATATTTTACTAGTTATCATATAATTATATAATAACTAATAAAAGTTTGCATTCTAGGGAAAATTGCAACTCTCAATATTTGGCAACACTATTTACGACAATAATAGACCGAACAATTTATTCAATTTTTTGCTGGATTTTCTGTTACTTAAATAATAATAAATAATATATCCTCACGCCTTCCCACAGGGGTCCCCGAAGGGGTAGGCAGAGGTGTATAGGTAATACCCACACACCCACTTTCCGCCAGAGGTATATTAGGTGCCAACGTGACAGATGGCGAGTCCATCGCCGTTACTCAAGCACGACTATACATACGCCTTTGAATTTCTTCTCAGACGGATGCAGGGTTCCTCTCGATGTTTTCCTTCACCGTAAAGCTCGTGGTGTGACTAATCACTGTACTTAAGTTCAGAAAAACTCATTGGTACAGTCGGGATTCGAACTTGCGACCTTTGCGTCGCAGGCAACTGCTCGAACCACTCGGCCACCACGGCTTACTTATTCTTAATTTTTTTTCCGCATTTCACTATAGCTATTGAAGCTTTTTCAGCGCGGCGGGCGCCATCTACGGTTAACACCTGAACCTAGTTAACTAGAAATGTACCTAGAGCAGTTCATAATTACGGCGCTAGATGGCGCTATTTTTCGTTTAATTATCTTACTATCCCAAACATCGCAAAGTCTGATTATGTTAGTAGAGATAACGGCTCTAACTGCTTAAAATATGTAAGGATACGTATGAAGCTAATAAAAGCGTGTTACAAACGTCAGTACAGCGAGCCGCTTGCTGAAGTGGCTATCACGGGATCTCAGCCTCTCTCAGGTGCAGAGGTGAGGTTTGAAATGGGCGATGCAGTGCAATGAACACGTTATATATCTACTCCAGAATCTCAAAGAACGCAAAAAAAAAAAAGACAGATTCGAGTAAAGACGGGCGGATTTTTAGGTGATCGCATTTGATAAAATAATAATTAAAATCCTTTCGGATTGCATTTACGACAAGGACATCAAAGTTTCGTAACGTGCACGCCACGGGGTACGGGCGTGCACGCCAAGGCATTAGTCGGTTTTCGATTAAGCGGAGCGAAATGATTAGATAGACGAAATTATAAATGCGGGGCGACCGGCTCATCGCTGGATACTCAATGATGAAGCAACTTCCGGCCGAGAGAGCGTGGGCCGCGCTGGCCGGCGCGGCGCTGCTGGCGCTGCTGGCCTGCGCGCGCGCCGACCGCTACCACCCCGCCCTCGGCCCGCCCGCCCTCGGCGCCGAGTCCGCCCTCGGCGCGCCGCCCGCCCTCGGCGCCAAGCCCGCCCTCGCCGAGGCGGGCGCCGAGCACTGGGCCGCCGAGGCGCGCGCCGCCATCGAGCGGCGTCTGCAAAGCCAGGCGGCGCTTCGGGCACGAAACGTGGTCATGTTCCTGGGCGACGGCATGTCCGTGCCCACATTGGCCGCCGCACGCACGCTGCTGGGCCAGCGCCGCGGCCGGCCCGGGGAGGAGACGCGTCTCGCTTTCGAGACTTTTCCCACTGCGGGGCTCGTCAAGGTAGACGTCGGCCCGCGGTCGGGCGAGGGGCTGAGGGGTCGGCCGCATCGTAAGCGCGTGCTCTACTTCGGCAGACGTACTGCGTGAACGCGCAAGTGGCGGACTCGGCGTGCTCGGCCACGGCGTACCTGTGCGGCGCGAAGGCCAACCAGGGCACGCTGGGCGTGACGGCGGCCGTGGCCCGCGGGGACTGCGCCGCCGCCGCGGACTCGGCCCGGCGCGTGCAGTCCATCGCCGAGTGGGCGCTGGCCGACGGCCGCGACGCCGGTATTGTTGCGATCCGCCTGCGACCTCGCATTCGACGTCGATAGACAGCGATCGTTGGACGCGCATGTGCCAGGTATCGTGACGACCACGCGCGTGACGCACGCGTCGCCGGCGGGCGCCTTCGCCAAGGCGGCGGACAGGGGCTGGGAGAACGACGCGGTGGTGGCGGAGGCGGGCCTCGACCCCGCGCAGTGCCCCGACATCGCGCACCAGCTGGTGCACGCGGCCCCCGGCCGGCAGTTCAAGGTAAGCATTGATACTGTACTTCAGGGTCACAGTTGGTCAAGTCATATTGTTGGTACCTAAGTGACTTTGGACGTATGAATGTCGTGTGTGAACATGCTTCCTAGATATAAAAATTTTAGCCACTAGCTCTAGAACTTTCCCATATACCGATATAACGCACTCGGTGTCTTGTTCGTCTCTTTTGTATAGGTACCGGAACCTAAGTCTTCCCAACGTTTAGGCGCAGCCCCTTTTATCGCATTCTCCTTTCATTATGGGGACCAGTTTTTCGTTTATTCCACAAAGTTTCCCAGTTTCACTCGCCATCCGATATAACATCCAATGGCTTGCGGTTCCTTCAATATGATATGTCTCTGCCATCTTTGCCATCTCTGCCAGGCAATAGCATAGCTTCTTAAATCTAACAAATTTTATCCACATTATACTTGTAGCTTATGATATATACCTGGATCTTATAATTAGCAATAACTCGTGTGATTCATTTAGTGATTAAGAAACATTTAAGCATCTTCGCGATCGGGAGATGTGCGTTAAATTACAAGTAGTAATTCCAAATTATTTTGAATTATTTGAACTTAAAAAAAAAAACATTCATCTGTAGGACCCGAAATATGCAATCTATTCAAAGGACAGGTGGATGCTGTGTGTACTGATTACTCCAAGGCATTTGATACAATATCTCATTCTCTATTAATTGATAAACTTGCGGGTATCGGTATACACGGCGATCTACTCAGTGGCTAGAATTATATTTAGGGAATCGCAACCAGACGGTTTATATCCGAGGATTTCGTTCATCATTTCATACCAATTATTTACGGTGTGCCTCAGGGACCACACCTGGAACCACTGCTCTTTAACATATTTATTAATGGTGTTATGAACATTTTCTTGCATTCCAAAATATTATCAGATTCCAACAATGACTTCTCTCTTCAATGCATTCTCATATATCGCATATCCATCCTAGAATTACAAGCAGTACAAGATACATATTGATAGCATAGGACGTATACAAAATAAACTCATTAAACATTTAAGCTTAAGATATGGTTGTTCTGAGGATCTGGTATGGAGTCTCAAGAAAGGCGTCGTCGCCAGAGAGATTAAATGTGATCATATAAGATCAGTTGTAAAGTTATGAATAATAATTATAATGGTAAAAATATATTATAATGGTAATAATAATATGGAAAAAAAGAAATGGCGAAAATAATGGTAAAAAAAGTATACTGATAAATTAAAAAAGATTAAAAAAATGTGCAGGTAATCTTGGGCGGTGGGAGACGTAACTTCTTACCGAATGACACGAGGGACGAGGAAGGCACTCGCGGCCGCAGGACGGACGGCCGCAATCTGATCGAAGAGTGGCAGCAGGACAAGGCGGCGCGCAACCTCTCCTACCAGTACGTGTGGAACCGCCAGCAGCTGATGGAGGCCGCGCAGGAGCTGCCCGAGTATCTGCTGGGCATGTTCGAGGGCTCGCACCTGCAGTACCACATGCAGGGCGACCCCACCACCGAGCCCACGCTGGCCGAGCTCACCGAGGTGGCCATCCGCTCGCTCGGCCGCAACGAGCGGGGCTTCTTCCTGTTCGTGGAGGGCGGGCGCATCGACCACGGCCACCACGACAACCTGGTGGAGCTGGCGCTGGACGAGACCATCGAGATGGACCTGGCGGTGCAGCGCGCCATGCGGCTGCTGTCCGAGGAGGACTCGCTCATCGTGGTCACGGCCGACCACGCGCACGTCATGGCCTTCAACGGGTACTCGGGCCGCGGCAACGACGTGCTCGGCGCCAGCCGCGACCGCGACGCCGCCGGCGTGCCCTACATGACGCTGTCCTACACCAACGGCCCGGGAGCGCGCCTGCCCGTGGGCGACGTGCGAGCGGACCCCACGGCCGACGACGACTACCGTGAGTGAGAACTATCGCCCATAACACGTATCGTACACCTGGTTAGCGGCAGTCGCTCCAATATGTACATACGTAAAGCTCCGCAGCACCTGGGGGCGGTCTAAGCCTAGGTAAGTCGAACTCCGTGCTGAAAGAATCTCGTTGTCACTCAGGCGAGCTGACGTGGCGTACTCACGCAGAGGTCCCGCTGTCGTCGGAGACGCACGGCGGCGACGACGTGGCGGTGTTCGCGTGGGGCGCGCAGCACCACATGTTCACGGGGCTGTACGAGCAGAGCCAGCTGCCGCACCTGATGGGCTACGCGGCGTGCCTGGGCCCCGGCCTGCGCGCGTGCGACGTGCTGCCCCCCCCTCCCCCCGCTCCCCCCGCCACGGCCGCCCCCCCCTCCCCCCCCGCCGCCTCCCGCGGCGTGGGCCGGGCGCCGCTCGCATGGACTGTGCCCGCCCTGTTCCTGGCGCTGGCGCTCGCTCCGTTCCATCTTTGATGGTGAACGAGCCATACGCACGCCTTATCACATTCCCAAGCTCCTAAACTTGTTTGGTGCGAGGAAATCTGACATCAAAACTAGTCAATCATTAATAAAGTCTGGTTCCATTGTTAAAGAGCCGAGAAATTACACTTGAACTTATAAATCGATGCTAAAGTCATTCCAAATGCGTAATCACAACGAAATCCTATGCGATACAGTGAAGCTTAAATGGGCATGACGTCTTACGCTGTGATTGGTGTTTCATTTAAAATGGCCGATTATAGTACTTATCTATCTAATCTATCTATCTATCTATCTAATACCTTTAAACGAGCAATTCTTGTATATTATATATATATATATATAATCTGAATCTCGGAAACGGCTTTCGGGGGGTTTCGGGGGCAATAAATTGCCCTAAAAATTGATCTAGCTAGGTTTCATTTAAAAAAAAAGTTGTTTTATCCGTGTTTTTAGGCAATGAAAATCTCCTACAATTTCATTAGAATTTGAATTTCGCTACTGCTTTACCGACACAGCAACAATAAAGCGTTGCTAAGCAACAAACTTTAAGCCAATGAGTATTTGGTTTGACGTTATCGTAGAAGTATTATATATAAAATCAATTGTTTGCCTTGCAAAACTTACATGACAAAATGCCTAAAAGAAGAAGAAAAAAATCGCTTATACACAATCTAAATCCACGCAGCCGCGACTCATCTCAAGAACACCTTCAAGAAAATAGTGATCGACAAGCAAGACTCATTTCAACAAAACCATGAAAATAATCAGCTTTCCGCTCGTCCCACACGTAGTGCTAAAGTCGTGCAAAACTTGACTAACATTATACGAGCAGAAAGGTCTTATGCGCGCAGCAGCGAGCAGCACAACGTATAGCTACTAAATATTACGAACAACGGGAACGACGTCTACAAGATTTGCGGCAGCGAGCAGCTCAACGTATAGCTACTAAATATTACGAACAACGGGAACGACGTCTACAAGTTTTGCGGCAGCGAGCAGCACAACGTATAGCTACAAAATATTACGAACAACGGGAACGACGTCTACAAGATTTGCGGCAGCGAGCAGCACAACGTATAGCTACAAAATATTACGAACAACGGGAACGACGTCTACAAGATTTGCGGCAGCGAGCAGCACAACGTATAGCTACTAAATATTACGAACAACGGGAACGACGTCTACAAGATTTGCGGCAGCGAGCAGCACAACGTATAGCTACTGAACATTACGAACAACGGGAACGATGTCTACAAGATTTCCGGCAGCGTGTAGCACAACGTGTAGCTACTGAAAATGACGAACAACAGGAGCAATATCTACAAGATTTGCGGCAGCGTGAGGCACAACGTGTAGCTACTGAAAATGTTGAACAACGGAATCGACGTCTACAAGATTTGCGGCAGTGAGCAGAACAACGTGTGTTTGCGTTGATAAAGGCCCCAATCATATTTTTTTCTCATACATCATCCATGTACGGACAGTATTAAATGTTTAGATAGATGATTCTTTATATTGGCATATCTTTTTCATTTCTTAAAAAGTTTGTACCTACTTGTTTCAATAAAATATTAAACTAATTGCACTCGTGATTTTTTATTTAAATAACAAGTTAATATTTTTTCATTATTATGTTGGTAAGATTAAAGAATATTATTCATAAATCAAATCAAATCAAATCAAAATATTTTATTCAACGTAAGGGACACAGGGAACACTTATTGAACGTCACATTTAATATAAACTAAAGTTACCACCGTTTCCAAGAAAAAATACCTGCCAGGAGAAGAAACGGCGAAACAAACTCCCCGGTTTGCTTTTTTAACATTTGTTCCCTTTTACGTAGGGGTAGGAAAGATTAAAGTTACATATATAAACTCTGTACAAGAGGAGCAATTCATTGCCATGCATGGCCATCATTAAAATAATCTGATGTTTTATAATACGCCTTTTGTTTGTGACCAAATGCAAAATGTCATTTTTTAGTTCACAAGTGACCACTAGCTGGCGCTTATCAAAAATAGAACGAGCTATCGTTTCGTTCTCATTGTATGTATTAATCTAAGTGCATTTTTAATAAATCCATTCAGCCAGCTCCTCTCTCTTTCTTTGCTTAATCTGATCTCAATAACGAGTCAGAAGTTCAGAACGCAGTTGTGATTTTATTAGTACCTAACCCTCTAGCGTATCTAAGAGCAGGACAAATAGTTCACACTAGCATCCGAGGACATCGAAGTCTTTGGTGCTCAACACCTTTTGAATTAATTTACTTTTAATTTACTTTCATAATTCTGTAATTCGTACGAAATAGTATTTTACATAATATTTACCGAGCTAAGCTCGGTCATCAAGGTACTACTTTTATATTATTGAACATCTTATTAATCTCAAATTTTAAAAATAAAACAAAAAAATATATATTTTTAAATCCCTTTGATATATAAGTATTCCCACATAATAATTAGATTTATATCTTATCGTATCGCATTATTTAATACTGTCGTCACGCCTCGCTAGGCGTATCCATTTATGTCACATTCACATAGTTTAAATAAAAAATGATATTTTTAATTCAAAATTAATCGATTTGTCAAAAATCTATTTTACTTAAAATAAATCGATTTCTGTGAAAAATCGATTTTTTGTATTCTTTAGGAGTACATATTATTTTCCAGCTTTCAATATTCCAATAATAAACCTAAGAGATTAAAATTAACAATTTATCAGATTGAAAAATAAAATAAAATTATGTGAATAAAAAAATTACCAATTTAAAACTAAAAATCAAAGGCAATGTTTCTTTAATATTTCAAGATAAGTAATTAGGAAACCAAATAGCATTATTGATAAAATTTTTTTTTTTGTGCTATCAAAAGTTTTTTTATTATAATAAAAATTAAGATACGAGCTGTTTTTGAAAATCGATTATAGAACGTAAATTATTTAATCGATTTATTAAAAATCTATTATTGTTACTATAAAAAAAAAAAAAAATCGATAATAAAAATCGATTATATGAAAAAAAAAATTGTATTCGATTTAAATAAAAATCTATTATTTTTTAACATCCTTAAGTGGTATTGATTACCAAGCTTACTTACCAAGCACCAAATTTTATTGAAATCTGTTCAAGTTTTATAATGCAGCCTTTTTTATAAAATTGATATATTTTCGGTTATATTCACAAAAAAACTTAGAATTATAAAAAATACGTTGACGCACTATGCTTTTGCAACATGTCTTGCATTATACTTCGTTGTTGTTGATCTTGACAAAATAAAATACTTCCAAAGTTCTCTTTTAGTGGGCGGCATTTTCCTAACAACTCAAATATTAAAAAGAATATAGAGCAAACAAATCGCGAATATTCGCGTTTTGAAAGGTTTTTCAATTAGTGTAGCGAATGAAAGAGGGTAGGACGTGAACGTCTGTGAACGGATGGAACTATTAAGGTCAAGTTTAAAAAGGAAATTTTACAATTTATTCGATACCTACCATACCTTTTAGAAGTTACTCATTGAGTAAAAGTATTGAATAAAAGTATCGAGTACAAAAGTATCGGTATCGAAAGGACACATACTGGGCGGCGTCCATACATTTCAAGTTGACATAGTCCCAAATTAAGCAAAGCTTGTAACTAGACAATATTTTTTTTTTTTTTTTATTTGTTTATTTATTTTCATCTCACTTACTACTATTTTTACAGGTTGCTCCCAACACAATAGCAATATATATACTTATACTAGCTGTCCACCCCAGCTACGCTTTTGTGAAAAAATATAAGTTCCTGAAACACGCAGCGGTCTATCGGGCCCAATTGTGAATCATTGTCCAATCCACTTGGATTAGGTTAGATTAGATTAAGACACACACGGGCGGGGGATGAGCTAGAACCCCCTAGGGGCGCCCGTAAGGGGTCCTAGTAAGGGTGCTAGCTCATCACCTACTTTGTTCACTTTTTCCGAGTGAGCAATTTGGCGTTGGTCTTGGGAGTAGCGCAGGTCGCGTAGATCCCCAAGGCAAGTCCTTTGCACTATCCTGCTAGAGGTTGCCGCCTGCTATTGGTCTGGTTCCTTCAGAAACAGACGTAACTGAAAGCTCCGGGCGCTCTCCACTTTCCCACCTTTCGAGGAGGGGCCTTCCGCGCCTCCTACGGCCAAGAAGAAGACAAAGAAGAAGAAGAAGAGTGCCAGTCGGGCCGTCCCGGTTGCAAACCTGCCGGCCGTGACACCGGGCGGTCCCCAAGAGACTGTGCCGAGTGCGCCACCCACGTGGGCTAAAGTGGCGGCGGGCAAGGCGAGGACGCCTAAGAAGCCGGCCCCGAAGAAGAAAAGAAAACAGGGGAAGAACAAGCCCTCTGCGGCCAAGCTGCAAGTGCCACAGACGGCTGCAGTGGTTTACACGCTGCAGCCGGAGGCGAAGGAAAAAGGGATGACCTACGCCTCGGTGATGAACGAGGCGAGGCGAAAATTGACCTCGCGGCCCTGGACATCTATGCCCTGCGCTTCCGAGTGGCGGCGACAGGTGCTCGGATCCTGGAGCTGCCGGGGGCCGGCAGCGAGGCCAAGGCGGAGGCTCTCGCAGAGCGGATGCGGCAGGAGTTGGGTCCCGGGGTGCGCATCTCCACGCCCACTAAGTGCGCGGAGCTGCGCATCACGGGCTTAGACGACTCGTCGTCAGCCGCAGAGGTGGCCGCTGCGATAGCTCGGGCTACGGACTGCCCGGAGGCAGCCATACGGGTGGGCGAGATTCGGTTCGCCAGGGGTCGAGGTGCGGTGTGGGTGCGTTGCCCCATAGCCGCAGCCAAAGCCCTGGCGGAGAAGGGGCAGGTGATGGTGGGCTGGGTTTGTGCGAGGGCTGTCCTATTGCAGCCTAAGCCGGCCCGGTGCTACCGTTGCCTCAGGCCCGGACACATGGCCCCGCAGTGCACGTCGGAGGTGGACCGCGGCGCCCTGTGCTTCCGGTGTTCACAGCCGGGACACAGGGCGGGGCAGTGCGCCGCCGCGCCGCGCTGTGGAGTCTGTGCCGAGACGAAGCGGCCAGCCGACCACATGGTCGGCAGCAAGGCCTGCAAGCCTGGGCCGCGGCCCAAGAAAGGGCCGCAGGGGGCGGGCTGAGCTCGCTCATGCCTGCCTCCACAAGAGGGCAGCGGTGACGGGACGGGGGTCCCGTTGCTGCGTAATGCCCTCCAGGTGAGGGGTGCGTTGAGTGTTCACCCACCCCACCATCGGTGGAGTTACCACCGCGCAGCGGCCACAGGCCATCGCTGGGGGGGTCGCGGTGCGTGCAAAAGCGAGCTCGCGGCCTCCTATCCTAAGGCGATGAGAAGACACTCCGTGGGTTTTTAGTCAGTAGGAGTCTGACACTCCCCGCCGCTGTCCCCTGACGGCGGCGGAAGTCCAATGCAGGATTTTCCCACGTCAAAAAAAAAAAAAAAAAATTAAGACACACACAAAAAGAGTTATCGGTCTGCCGCTTAGGAGGCACATAAACAAATACAGATAAATAATATACAGCGGAAATGTAACCTGTAACCAAGCTTCGCAGTCAGGAGCTCTGACGAGTAGCGCAGATGGCCACCAATAAATAGGTCTTCAATGTCTACAGTGTCCGGTCGCGGGGTACTGCGCCAGTCGCCAGTCAATTAGACCAAATTTTAACATTACCGTGTAAGGTAAAATTCTATCACGTGTCCTCGTCACGTTGCTGATGACTTGTGATAAATAATCCTACAAAAGAGTACCCGTTCAAGGGTATACATGTTACCAAGATACCAGAGATGACAGTCAGCAGATTAGATACACATAGATCGATGCGATAACATGCGATCGGCGCGGTCAGGGGCACCGGCATTCAGCTCCAGTAGTCGCAATGCGTTGGATAGTGATCGCAGTGCTAGTAGCCGCGGTGGCGAGGAGTGCGGAGAGTGCGCACAGTGCTGGCCGCCGCCATGGCGTGCACGCGCCGCGCGGCGCCGTGCGCAACGTGGCCGAGCTGGACGCTGCCTTCTGGCACGCCGAGGCGCGCGCGGGCATCGAGCGGCGAGCGGCGCGCTCCCAAGGGCAGGGCCGCGTGCGCAACGTGGTCATGTTCCTGGGCGACGGCATGTCCGTGCCCACATTGGCCGCCGCACGCACGCTGCTGGGCCAGCGCCGCGGCGACACCGGCGAGGAGGCGCGCCTCGGCTTCGAGGACTTCCCCTCCGTGGGCTTGTCTAAGGTCCCCATCATTGTATACCGCACACGCGACCGATGCCGCCTGACAGCACGCACTCTTATGCGCACTCTCCCTGGCCGGCCGCACGTCGCTTGGAACTCGGGAACGTTGACAATGCCAATGACATGTACATACAATACTTCATAGAGAGAAAAATGCTCACCTTTTTGAGGTCCTGTGATCCCACGATGACGTCGGAACTGAATGGTACAGAACTTCAGTGATCTGATCTGGAATTACGAAGTTTTAATAATGTTATCATCAATAGAGCTCAGCATTTCCAAATATGTGATCTGATCTGATCAATGTAGCACATCAATGGAAAGGAGTTACATCGTGGAGTATCAACAGTCTTTGCTTTTTATTGGACACGAACTAGGCCTTCCTAAATCTAGGAGCATTTCTCTTATAAACGCGTACCGGATGACGCCCACTCCGCTTGTATCACCAGTAGCCCGTCAGGTGACCTCTTTGTACAATCCGACGGCCATTTTCCATTTCACTTGTTTGTGTAACTTTTCTGCCTGTCTGGTTGGTCTGCCTCGTCCTGGCTTCAGTGATGGAGAAATACCCATTGAATTAATTACTTTACGCAAAATTCTAGTAGGGTCAATTCGAATGATCAACCTGAGCACAAGAGAACAGAATTAGCCCAAACATAGATGTTCACATGATGCTACGTGTTCCGTGTGGTGGACTAGGTAAGTCGGCTGATGTGGCAATGCCCTATTGCAGACGTACTGCGTGGACGCCCAGATCCCGGACTCGGCTTGCACCGCCACGGCGTACTTGTGCGGCGTGAAGAACAACGACGGGACCATCGGCGTGACGGCGCGCGTGCCGCGAGCGCAGTGCGAGGCGTCCGTGGACACGGCCAACCACGTGCTCTCCATCGCCGACTGGGCGCTGGCCGACGGCCGCGACGCGGGTACGTACTGCTGCTGGCCGCTGCTGGCTGCTACTGGCTGCTACTGGCTGCTACTGCTGCTGCTACTGCTAGTATTTGGGAGCTTATTCAATATTGTTTCTGGTGCGCAGGTATAGTGACGACTACTCGCGTGACTCACGCCTCGCCCGCAGGCGTATATGCTAAGGTCGCCGACCGCGACTGGGAGAGCGACGTGGATGTGGTCGACGCTGGTGGCACTCTCAGCAGATGCCCTGACATTGCTCAGCAACTTATCACGAGGTCTCCGGGCAACCAGTTCAAGGTTCGACAATAATTAATACCTAATGACATTTGTATCCTTACGCCTTCCCACATGGATCCCGAAGCGGTAGGCAGAGGTGTTTAGAGGTTTTCCTTCACCGTAAAGCTCGCGGTGTGACTAATCACTGTACTTAAGTTGGGATTCGAACTTGCAATCTTTGTGTGGCAGACAACACGAAAACGAAACACTCGGCCACCACGGCTTTTGAATTTCAAAAGTTCATCATACCTGATATACTGTTTTTACTACGCAGGTTATCATGGGTGGAGGACGAAGAGAATTTTTACCGAACACTACCATCGACGAGGAAGGCTCTCAGGGAAGGAGGACTGATCAGCGTAACTTGATCAACGAGTGGCAATCTCAAAAATCTGCGCAAAATGTCAGCTACCAGTACGTCTGGAACCGTTCTCAGCTCATGGCACTCAACTACGCCCCACCTGAGTACTTGCTGGGCCTGTTTGAGAGCGGTCACCTGCAGTACCACATGGAGGGGAACCCCACCACCGAGCCCACGCTCGCCGAGCTCACCGAGACCGCAATCCGCTCGCTCAGCCGCAACGAGAACGGCTTCTTTCTGTTTGTGGAGGGCGGACGTATTGATCACGCCCACCACGACAACCTGGTGGAGCTGGCGCTGGACGAGACTATCGAGTTCGACCTGGCGGTGCAGCGCGCCACGGAGATGCTCTCCGAGGAGGACTCGCTCATCGTGGTCACGGCCGACCACGCGCACGTCATGACCTACAACGGGTACACGCACCGCGGCGGGAACATCCTCGGGGTGTCGGACGACATTGGTGACGACGGAGTCCCGTACATGACGCTGTCGTACACAAACGGGCCGGGAGCGCGCGCGCACCAAGACGGGAAACGTGTCGATGTCACTCTCGAGGACAATTACCGTAAGTAACCGTGTGTACACTGCTCATTCTGCGGAGTGTTTCATGGTGGGATATATTCGTCGAGTACGGCCGACCATGCTAGTTATATTTTGGCGGCCGATGATCATCTATTATCGCATAGCGCAATTTTTTATCATCTTTATTATCATACAATCACTGAATTAATTATATATCACGCGCAGTACGTACTCCTGGGTCTCGGACTGAATCGACCGGTCATAATCGAGGTCTAATACGAGACTCGATACTCTACACGGAGGCTTACTGTAGTCGAACACAGAAGTAAGATCTGGTATCGCTCGCTCGTCTCTAGCTGACACTTTCATGGGAATAGTGCATCGGCTGCGACCTCCCGAAACGTGGAGATGCACGAGTCCGCAGCCTCATACTTCGGTCGGGCATCTCCGATTGCCAATAGCCAATAGCCAATAGCCAATAGCCAATAGCCAATAGCCAATAGCCAATAGCCAATAGCCAATAGCCAATAGCCAATAGCCAATAGCCAGTGACAATGCAGTACCCGGCGTGCAGGAGAGGTGCAGTGGCGCGCGCCCGCCGAGGTGCCGCTGCCGGCCGAGACGCACGGCGGGGACGACGTGGGCGTGTTCGCGTGGGGCCAGTACCACGACATGTTCACGGGGCTGTACGAGCAGAGCCAGCTGCCGCTGGCGATGGCCTACGCCGCCTGCATCGGGCCCGGCCTGCACGCCTGCGAGCGCCACGTGGCCCACACCGCATTGTCGTTGGGCGGCCAATAAGTGTACACACTGAGCGAATAATATGACTATTATAATAAACCACCGTCTTCGGCCTAGGGCACTGCTGTTGTGTCATCATCCGCTACTAAGGTGGCCTTGCTGCACAAATTCTTCAACACTCGATATAGTCAAGGTGGTATCGCGGCAGAGGTCCGGCCGAGTACTCTTCTGTATTTTGTATAGCTTAGTGTATAACCAAGCGAAGCGTGTGGATGCGGCATATATTAGGTGAGAGCGTTTACTGGAATCGGCTTATTCAAGGGTACAGGTCATAGAGTACCATTCATACATACATATCATCACGCCAAGTCCCTAACGGGGTAGGCAGAGAGTATAGAGCGCCAGTTCTCTCTAGACTTTCATACCTCTTTCGCTTCGTCCACATTCATCAGTCTCTTCATACATGTTCGTCGAGTGTTCGTCGATAGAGTACCAATCATATATATGTTGTCGCTGTTATCGTTGCCACTGATAGTAGCGGCGCCACGAGGCAGCAACTCTGTTGGCTTCATCCCATCGACAGTAAGCGCCGTGGAACCATTCGTCCTGTTACGAGCTGGGGTTCGGGATAATTTAATGATAGCCGGTTGATACACTTAAACGACACTTTATTCTATACACAGAATAATTCCGGAAGCTTGTACAATAAATCCGTACACTTCGCTACAATTCTATTCACTATAACACTGATCACTACAACACAGTACTAGTACAACACAGTAAGCCCTAGGTACTGAAACACTTCTACTCTGTATACACTACAACACAGTAACAGTAGAACACAGTAAACACTAGACACTGATACACTTCTACTCTGTGTACACTACAACACAATAACAGTAGAACACAGTAAACACTAGACACTGATACACTTCTACTCTGTGTACACTACAACACAGTAACAGTAGAACACAGTAAACACTAGGCACTGAAACACTTCACTAATACTGTAACACTCACTAGAGTCACCGATAAAACACTTGTGATCACTCGCACTGAACTCAACTCACTAACTCTAACTCAGTCTGACTCACTGACTGACTCGCTCAGACTCACTGTGCCCATCGGGTACCGCCTTATATATGGCACCGGTACGACATACTAGATATCGGTGGAAGGCTCTAGACTGCCATTAAGATGTTCGTAGAATTGCCGTGTGAATGCATTCTTAGAGAACAATGGCCGGGCGACGAAGACAACTTGTTTACGTCCTTTCTTAATTGCCTCCTTTTGTCTATATTTCCTGCTAAGTGTTGTTGTTTCGCATGGCTTTCACACGGCAAGACCTCCAGAACCTTCCATCGTAACCCTGCCCCCTCCTTAGACATGCTCGTCCCGAGCATCGTTAGATCCATTGTAGCGCGCCACGATCGACGTGGACGACCTTCGGAGCTTCGTAGATACTCCTTTCTTCCGTACTGGATGGTGAAGCCACACCAGGGATCCCCTGCTGAATCCAGGATTGTTGATGTTTCCGCCATGGCGGATCTTCATCCATTCAGACGTCTGTCGACCGAACTGCCCCATGTGACCGCAGAAGCCGTTCATTCTCATGCGCCAGTCCCTCGCATAATTTGTCACAGAAATTGGAGAGTTCGGTATTCTAAAGGCTCCTCCAAAACCAGCCAGCCTCCTCGCTGTCCTGGCCTCTATCTTGGTCCTGTCCAGACTTGCTCTATCTGGACAATTAAACTGCAGGAGGCCCTTTTCTTTGACTGCCGTAATTTCGTTTCCAACATGAACAGTCAGCTCCTTATAAAGATGGGTTTGTTCCACTTTGTTGCACTTCAGCTGCTCTTGAAGTTGCACTTGCTCTTCCCGGAGTTGCACTTGCTCTTCCCGAAGTTGCACTTGCTCTTCCTGCAGTCGCACTTGCTCTTCCTGACATCGCACTTGCTCTTCCTGACATCGCACTTGCTCTTCCTGACATCGCACTTGCTCTTCCTGAAGTTGCACTTGTTCTACCTGACGTCGAACTTGCTCTTCCTGATGTCGCCCTTGCTCTTCCTGACGTCGCACTTGCTTTTCCAGACTTCTCACTTGCACTTCCTGATCGCACTGCTCCTGCTCTAGAAGCTGTTGTGTCTGCTCCTCCTGACATCGCACTTGCTCTTCCTGAAGTTGCACTTGCTCTTCCTGAAGTTGCACTTGCTCTTCCTGACGTTGCACTTGCTCTTCCTGAAGTTGCACTTGCTCTTCCTGACGTTGCACTTGCTCTTCCTGAAGTCGCACTTGCTCTTCTTGACATCGCACTTGCTCTTCCTGACATCGCACTTGCTCTTCCTGAAGTCGCACTTGCTCTTCTTGAAGTTGCCCTTGCTCTTCCTGACGTCGCACTTGCTTTGCTGGACGTCGCGCTTGCACTTCCTGATCGCACATCACCTGCTCTAGAGGCTCTTGTGTCTGCTTTTCCTGACTTCGCACTTGTACTTCCTTGTCGTGCCTCAGTTGCTCTTGAAGCTGTCGTGTCAGCTCTTCCTGACATCGCTCTTGCTCTTCTTGAAGTCGCACTTGATCTTCCCGAAGTTGTACTTGCTCTTCCTGAAGTTGTACTTGCTCTTCCTGAAGTAGCACTTGCTCTTCCTTATCGCCCTTCAGCAGCTCTAGAAGCTGTTGAGTCTGTTCTTTCTGACGTTCTTCCTGACGTTGTCTCTGCTCTTCCTGACGTTCTTCCTGACGTCGCCACTGCTCATCCTGACATCGCCACTGCTCTTCCTGACGTTCTTTCTGACGTCGCCACTGCTCATCCAGACATCGCCACTGCTCTTCCTGACGTTCTTTCTGACGTCGCCACTGCTCTTCCTGACGTTCTTTCTGACGTCGCCACTGCTCTTCCTGACGTTCTTTCTGACGTCGCCACTGCTCTTCCTGACGTCGAAACTGCTCTTCCTGACGTCGATCCATCTCCTGCAGAAACGCTATGAGCTCAGCTATGTCGGTAGCCGAAACTTGAAGATTCATTGGCGGTGCATTCCCAGCATCGCCAGTGGCCGTCAGCTCCGCAGCCTGCTGCTCTTGCTGCATTGTTTGGGTTGGACCCGGAGTGTCGTCTTTTGGTAGAACCGGCATAATTATCCCTCACTTCTGACACCAATTGTTACGAGCTGGGGTTCGGGATAATTTAATGATAGCCGGTTGATGCACTTGAACGACACTTTATTCTATACACAATATAATTCCGGAGACTTGTACGATAAATCCTTACACTTCGCTACAATTCTATTCACTATAACACTGATCACCACAACACAGTACTAGTACAACACAGTAAACCCTAGGTACTGAAACACTTCTACTCTGTATACACTACAACACAGTAACAGTAGAACACAGTAAACACTAGACACTGATACACTTCTACTCTGTGTACACTACAACACAGTAACAGTAGAACACAGTAAACACTAGACACTAGACACTGATACACTTCTACTCTGTGTACACTACAACACAGTAACAGTAGAACACAGTAAACACTAGGCACTGAAACACTTCACTAATACTGTAACACTCACTATAGTCACCGATAAAACACTTGTGATCACTCGCACTGAACTCAACTCACTAACTCTAACTCAGTCTGACTCACTGACTGACTCGCTCGCTTAGACTCCTCGCTCAGACTGCCCGTGCCCATCGGGTACCGCCTTATATATGGCACCGGTACGACATACTAGATATCGGTGGAAGGCTCTAGACTGCCATTAAGATGTTCGTAGAATTGCCGTGTGAATGCATTCTTAGAGAACAATGGCCGGGCGACGAAAACAACTTGTTTACGTCCTTTCTTAATTGCCTCCTTTTGTCTATATTTCCTGCTAAGTGTTGTTGTTTCGCATGGCTTTCGCACGGCAAGACCTCCAGAACCTTCCATCGTAACAGTCCGCATGCTCACTGCATGTGGCTTATCATATCAAATCATTTAACTCAGACATGAGTCCATAGTGTTAGTATACAAGATAAAAAGATCATATATTACATCATCAAGGAAATTAAGTAAAAACAAATTCGGGTATAGATTTTTTTTTTATACTTATATTATCATGACAGGTGGTACCCAATGCGATAAATAAGCTACAGAGGACCTGATAACAGGTTAATAGTTACTCTCGTAAATTCTGCCAATGTAAATGATTTGTTTATGATTCCAAATTTTATTTTTTTATTCTTCAGTTATTATTTATATTATGGTGTTTTTAGTTATATCATATCCAGTGTGGGTTGTCAATTTCATAATGGACAATTGAAAAATATCGAACAAAGAGTTTGTCTTAAATTTTGCATCGCCAATGTATTTTTTTATTCGTAGTCACTGAAAATGTTACAGAAGGCTTACGGTGATCGCGTGAAAACACGTGTTTATGAGTGAGCGTTGTAGCGTTCCAAAGTGCTTGAGATGTGATAAAGGATTTGTCTCACTCTGGCAGGCCTTTCATTCAAGTTTGAGAGAGAGCCTATCTGTTTGTTTCTCACGGGTCGATCCGTACCATTTTTAATAATCACTTGGGTATGAAACATGTCGCCGCTCGGTTATTCCCAAAAGACCCGAATTTTCTCCAAAAACTCAATCGATTAACAGTCGCTGAGAATATCCTAGAACGAAAAGTGGGTTTACGGGTTAGGCATGCAAACTAGCCAATAAGCTTCGGAGTAGCGCCTTCCAACTGCCGTGAAACCCAATAAACCACGCCAAAGTCAATCAGAAGTCAAAGAAAATTCTTGGACTAACACCGCGATAGTACGCCTCGGCACAAGGCCATCATTGTGAGCGAATTTTTGACCAAAGTCTCAACAAATACCATCCAGCAATCCCCTTCCCTTATTCATCACATATGGCTCCAGCCGACTTATTTCATTTCCTAAACTCATATTATCAACTTTATGGCACCCGTTTTCATCTGGTAGATGACCTATTAGGAGAATTTGCGGTGAGAACTGAACTCAATTCTGCAAAAGCGTAAAAAATTATTCGTTGGCGTAAGTGTATCGTTTCCGAAACTTTGAAGGCGTTAAAATAAATTTGGATGAATAACTAAAATTTTGTGTATTATTGACCTTTTCTCAGTACTTCGTGTACAGATGCTGTGAGGGTGAACGTGATCAGAGAGCTAAGCTAGTATCAGTGTGAAGTATTTAAGTAAACATCAAACATATAGCAGAAATAATGTATTTAATAAATTACAACTTTTTCTTCTTGATCTAGATTTTAGAGGTTATCAGATATTTGTTTCTTAATCCGCTTTAACCTCGGTGCTTCGTGAAGCCTCCTCCAGTAGATGGCACGCGGCCGCGAGCACCGGACACGGAGAGCCACAGCTGGGATCATTCACTTCAGAGCCGAGCAGTTAAAGCAGTCAACATTATGCGCCGACTCTCGAACGATTTGACATCATACAACATTGCAGCGTGGACGTGCACATTCACAGTCAATCGAGCACTAATAAGATACTCTTACATTAAATATATAATTAAAGCTTAGGCCTAAAAATTACAATATCGCACATTGAAACCATTCTGTGGCTAAGATTTACAATAATTGGTTTGCGTTTGCTGGCTCCAATTTAGTTCGATAGCTCAAATGGTTTGTTAAACGTTATGACATGGCAAGTTTAATACACGCTACCCCTCGCCACTGCTAGCACATGCCAGCGTAAGGCCCGGCGCTACTAGCACCTGGCCAGCCACATGCCAGCGTAAGGCCCGGCGCTACTAGCACCTGGCCAGCCACATGCCAGCGTAAGGCCCGGCGCTACTAGCACCTGGCCAGCCACATGCCAGCGTAAGGCCCGGCGCTACTAGCACCTGGCCAGCCACATGCCAGCGTAAGGCCCGGCGCTACTAGCACCTGGCCAGCCACATGCCAGCGTAAGGCCCGGCGCTACTAGCACCTGACCAGCCACATGCCAGCGTAAGGCCCGGCGCTACTAGCACCTGGCCAGCCACAGGGCCAGCGCGAGGCCGGCCGCTAGCGCCAGCGCGGGCGCACGCGCGGCGGCAGCCTGCGAGCACGCCGTGAGCCCGCCGCCCAGGCACGCCGCGTAGCCCATGCGGTGCGGCAGCTGGCTCTGCTCGTACAGCCCCGTGAACATGTGGTGCTGCGCGCCCCACGCGAACACCGCCACGTCGTCGCCGCCGTGCGTCTCCGACTCCAACGGCACGTCCGCGTGCGACGGCCACGTCAGCTCACCTGCGCACGCCGCTTTGTGACCGAAGGACCGACCGCAGGATATAATGAACGACATATACCTATGTATTCGAGTACTTACGGAAGTTGGGTTCCGCAGTGATGTCCGCTCGCACGCCGCCCACGGGCAGGCGCGCTCCCGGGCCGTTGGTGTAGGACAGCGTCATGTAGGGCACGCCGGCGGCGTCGCGGTCGCGGCTGGCGCCGAGCACGTCGTTGCCGCGGCCCGAGTACCCGTTGAAGGCCATGACGTGCGCGTGGTCGGCCGTGACCACGATGAGCGAGTCCTCCTCGGACAGCAGCCGCATGGCGCGCTGCACCGCCAGGTCCATCTCGATGGTCTCGTCCAGCGCCAGCTCCACCAGGTTGTCGTGGTGGCCGTGGTCGATGCGCCCGCCCTCCACGAACAGGAAGAAGCCCCGCTCGTTGCGGCCGAGCGAGCGGATGGCCACCTCGGTGAGCTCGGCCAGCGTGGGCTCGGTGGTGGGGTCGCCCTGCATGTGGTACTGCAGGTGGTTGTTCTCGAACAGCCCCAGGAGGTACTCCGGCGGCGACGACATGAGGTCCATCAGCTGCGCGCGGTTCCACACGTACTGGTGCGAGACGTTGCGAGCCGCCTTGTCCTGCTGCCACTCCACGATCAGGTCGCGCCCGTCCGTGCGGCGGCCCGCGCCGCCCTCCTCGTCCACGGCCGTGGTCGGTATCATCTCGCGTCTGCCACCGCCCAGGATTACCTTACGACAGAAGTTTTTTTACTTGAAAAAGAATTATTTCAGGCTAAAACAAAGATCGCCCGCCACGAGCCGTAAGCACGAACTTTGAACTGGTTCCCGGGGGCCATGTTGATGAGCTGGTGCGCTATGTCGGGGCAGCGGGCCGTGTCTGCGCCCTCGGCCGCCACCTCGGCGTCGTTCTCCCAGTGCCTGTTGGCGACCTTGGCGTAGGCGCCCGCGGGCGAGGCGTGCGTGACGCGCGTGGTGGTGACCACGCCGGCGTCGCGGCCGTCAGCCAGCGCCCACTGCGCGATGGACTCCACGTGCGTGCTGCGGTCCGTGGAGGCGGCGCAGTCGTAGCGAGGCACGGCCGCCGTCACGCCCAGCGTGCCCTGGTTGGCCTTCGCGCCGCACAGGTACGCCGTGGCCGAGCACGCCGAGTCCGCCACTTGCGCGTTCACGCAGTACGTCTGAAATTATTACTTTCGCTCTTAGCCTCTCCGGCGGTCACCGTGAGTGGAAAGCGTCGTCGGTGGAATCGAGACTAGCCTTGACGAGTCCCGCCGTGGGGAAAGTCTCGAAGCCGAGGCGCGCCTCCTCGCCGGTGTCACCGCGGCGCTGGCCCAGCAGCGTGCGTGCGGCGGCCAATGTGGGCACGGACATGCCGTCGCCCAGGAACATGACCACGTTGCGCGCGTAGGCGCCGTTGGGGCGCCGCAGCTGGGCCTCGAGCGCGTCGCGCGCCTCCTGCGCCCAGTACTGGGCCTGGTCCTCGCCCGCGCGGCCCGCGCCGAGGCCAGCGCCGAGGCCTTCGCCGAGGCCGCGGCCTGCGGGCCCCGCGGGATGGTAGCGGTCGCGAGCCAGCACGCCGGCCGCGCTCGTCAAGGCCAACAGTACGATTGCTACTCTCATCGTGAGCGGCGACACTGAGCCAGCTGTTCCCGCGGCGATGCCTTTATTACCTTCGCGGATATCTAATCTGCCACGAATGTGTCCATCAAAGTCGGAATACCGATGTCGATGATAGCTAAGTTTTATTGTAATTAAGCATATTTTATGACAGGCGACTCGTAAGTATGACGAATTGTGACGACTAGAATTACAAATATGCCGTATGGACAGCCTCGATTGTTTATCTGTCCATCTCGATGGTTTTTTTTCATTTCGTTTCATTGTTGGCCACGCTTTTTTTTAAATAAAATATTTTTTTTATACACTCTATTATTAATTTATAATTATTGAAATTTTTCATACTATTCTTAATTTAAATTTATTAAAATTATTTTCAATTTCTTAGTTTGGTTTTCTATCAAAAGCGTGTTTTTTAGATTTTTTTTACTATTATTTATTTTCTACTTTTTAGTTTGTTTTATTTATAATAGCTTGTTTTTTTTAATTTTAAACGAAAAGATTAAAACATCGTTTTCTTTAAAGAATGTTTTGGTCCTTTTTAAGGCGTAACTGCGTTTCCGTTATATGTTAGACGACGAAACTTAATTCCTCTTATTCAACAATTTTAAGATACTGTAAAATACAGTTGCGTGTTTGGTGACGTTTGGCAAACTTTAACGAACTAAAGAAACCAACAACATAAGACACGTGTTATCTCATTATGTAATTAAACCTCGCGCCTAAGTTCAGACGCTGACACGCAGGATTTTGGCTATTTTAAATCTTCTATTGATATTAGATATATTATATTACTTACTGTACTTTGTATTTAGGTATTATGAACAACGTAAAGGCAACAGCAGAACAGCCTGCTGCGGTGTGACTACAGAGCAGTCGGTGAGCCGTCAGCGGCATCATCCACCTCTGCCCATTATACCAACTGGCGTCCTCATCAGGGCAGGGGAGGCCTCCGTCCTCTGCGGCTCGCAGCAACGCATCAGTATTCATTAAAAGCGCAATTAGGGGAATGCATCACCCCTCGCTGTGCGAGCCGCGATCCACTCAAACTGAAACATTACGAAAATGTCATTCGTCAAAATTTCCCCGAAGAGTTTTGTATCCGGGCGAGCTCGAGCCACATCCCCCTCCCCTCCCCCCCCGCCCCCCAGCCTCCCCCCGTCCTCCCCCGGCCGCCCCCTCAGCCGGCGGGCGCTCGCCGGCAGTCGGGAGCGGCCAGCGTCGCGTACAGTCGCTCGTCGCCACGCGCTGCCTTGTTCGCAACTGGTACCCGATACTTTACGGAAAGTTTTTGAGTTACAGTGAGTAGTTGAGCTAAGCGTGGGGTCTTAGAGACAGCGTTTTTTGTGTATGTTCTCGTGAATGAAACGAGTTATAAGAGTGTCCAGTGCGAAATAGTGCTATCGGATTCGGAATACTAGCCTAGGATCGATTTGACAGTAATTATACCATAGCTATATATTATATTGCAATAATAATGGAATAACGAGAGCACGAGCACGAGACCAACCTTCATTGCCAAGTATTTGAATATAGTACAGCAATTATTTGTAACGTTGGCGCCCACCATGGGGCGCTATCATCATGAGATCAATGTTAATGCTAATACTAGTAATAGCTACTCCCGTTTCAGTTATATTGACAAACAGTTATACTTTATCGTTTGAGAAGAAATTCAAAGACTTACCTATAGATAGAATTTTTTGAGAAACCACGATGGACTCGTCATCATTCACCTTGCCACCTAAAATATATATCTGGCAAGAAGTGGGTGTGTGCATACTGCACACCTCTGCCTACTCCTTCAGGGACCGAGACAGCGTGAAGATACATTATTATTATTAACATTTAATATTCAGTAAATACAATTATTAATAATATAGTGGAGTGTGGAGTGTAGGATGGGTGTATGGAATGTAAGAGGAGGTATGGCTGATAAGATGAACGAATTGATCGATGTTATGACAGAGAGCGAGTTAGATGTTGTGTGCTTGTCTGAAACCAAGCGGAAGGGTAGTGGAGTAGACGAGCTCCCGGGCGGGAGTTTAGTGCTGTGGTCAGGAGTGGCAAACACCGAGCACGCCTGCCAGGGAGTGGGAATTCTACTATCCAGCCGCTTGGCAGAATGTATGATAAGTTATGATGCGGTGAGCCCCAGACTTATTTGGGCTCGCTTTAAAATAGGCCTTACCCGACTGTTTTTAGTCGCGGTATATGCTCCGGTGGCCTCAGCGGACACTTGCGACCTGAATAAGTTCTGGGAATGTGTGAGTAATGTTCTAGAGACGAAAGAAGGGAATGAAAAGCTGATTATTTGTGGTGATCTGAATGGATGGGTCGGGACAGCCCGTAAGGATTACGAGGCAGTACTCGGCAAGTATGGTGATAAGAGAGTGAACGAGGCAGGCAAGCTGATATTAGATGTATGTGTGGAGAGAGACCTTTTTGTGGCGAACACCATGTTCGACCACAAGAGGATTCATCAGTATATGTATACTTCGCTTCTAATAGATCAGCGACTCAGAACACAGGTGATGGACACCAGGGTGTATAGGAGAGCTGACCTGGGAACGGACCACTTCCTAGTTATAACTAGGATAAGAGGTCTGTTCGCGGGCTGGCGATCCCGCGCTGGGGGTCCCCGTTCTGCAGTCGCAGACCGCATCAAAAGCTGGAGGCTTCAAGATGCGGCTATTAGAGACAGATATCAAGAAAGGGTATCTGTACAGCTAGCCTGTCCACCGAAAGATGTGTTTGAGAGTGTCGATGTTTGCTGGCAGTTCCTTAAGTACAGCATATTATGCGCCGCGAAAGAGATTTGTGGCATTTCGAAAGGGCGGACAACCAAAAATGGCGATGGTTAGTGGGATGATGAAGTGAAAGAAGAAGTTAAAAAGAAGAAGGATGCAAGGCAAGACATTTTGGCTATGTCCAGCTCAAGCGAAAGTATGAAAGAAAAGATGAAAGAAAAATATCGCCTGCAAAAAAATTGTACGAAAGAGATAATAGCTCAGAAGCGTGAGAGGTTCCAAATGACTGTAGATGAAAAACTGTCACATAATTTCAAGGACAATGCAAAACTGTTTTGGAGGGAAGTTAAGAAGTCCAGAAATTGTGTTACAGCTAGTAGTAGGATGAATGTGATTTTCTCGAAGGACAATAACATACTGACTGACAAAACAGACGTCCTCAGGCGATGGAGTGAATTTTACAAAGATATGTATGATGATGATGCCGCTGATCTACTCATAGAGCTGCCTCCAACAGAATCTGTCGAGGATCCTATAGCGGATAATATAAGTATGGGGGAGATTGTAAGAGCGATAAGAACTCTGAAATGTGGAAAAGCTGCGGGAATAGATGGGATTACGGCTGAGATGATCAAGTACGGTGGACCAGCGGTCTGGGACGTCATCTATTTGGTATGCAATCTTTGCTGGGAAAAGGGTGACCGGGTTTCCGGACGACTGGAGGCGAGCAGTCATCGTGCCTTTCTATAAAGGAAGGGGATCACGATTGGACTACTCAAACTACAGAGCCATCAGCTTAGTCAGCTTAGATAGTAAAGTGTACACGAAGATCCTGACGATAAGAATGCAAGAGCGATCCGAAAGGTTTCTCTGACCAGGAAGAGAATACATGGATCAAACCTTCTCGCTTCGCGGAATCGTGGAAAAGTTTTTGGATATTAACCGAAAGGTTTTCTGCGCTTTCGTCGACTTGCAGAAGGCATTTGATAGAGTCGTACGAAAGGAACTCTGGGACGTGTTGCCTGGATATGGAGTGAGCAGTTCCCTACTGCATGCCGTGAAATCACTCTATAGTGATAGCGAGGCGTGCGTTAGGGTTAATGGTGAGATGTCACCCTGGTTTGATGTGAAGTCGGGGGTCAAACAAGGGTGTATCATGTCTGCCTGGCTGTTCATTATATATCTAGATAACTGTCTGAGAGCACTAAGAACGAACGGATGTGGAGTGAAAATGGGAAACTTAGTGGTCAACTGCCTATTATACGCCGATGACGCGGTTTTACTGGCGTCATCAGAGGGCGAACTGCAGTCACTAGTTACCATAATGAAAGTAGAATGTGAAAAGAAGGGGCTGCGCCTAAACGCTGGCAAGACTAAGGTTCTGGTATTCGAAAGAGATGAACAAGTGACCGAGTGTGCTATATCGGTAAATGGACAAATTCTAGAGCAAGTGAATGAATTTGTATATCTTGGAAGCATGTTCACACGAGATGGAAAGTATGAAAAGATATTGAAAGAAGGATAACTGCCGGAAATAAGGTGAATGGAGCCATGTCGGCGTTGATGGGCAGTAAAAGTCTGAGCAAGAATGCTCGAGTTGCTGTCCACAACGCGATATTGGTACCTACCTTATTGTATGGCAGCGAATCCTGGGTATGTCAGAGGAAGTATGAAAATAGCTTGAATGCAGTTGAGATGCGATCTCTTCGAAAAATGTGCGGCGTAACGATTTTAGATCGAATCCGCAATGAAGAGATTTGCAAAACAACTGGCGTGAACGAGGGTGTAATTTTAAAGATGAAGAAAGGCATATTACGTTGGTTTGGACGTATAGAAAGGATTTGTGAAGAAATATTGACGAAACAGATATACAAAGCAAAAGTATGTGCAAGACGAGGCAGAGGAAGGCCACGTTCCAACTACCTAGACTCTTAAGGACGGGAACGTTAAGAGTACTCGAAACCGGCGAGCATGTATAAAGAGATTGATGAATGAGGACGAAGCGAAAGAGGTATGCAAGACTAGAGAGAACAGGGGCTCTATTTTCTCTGCCTACCCCGTTAGGGACTCGGCGTGACGATATGTATGTAAACAAATAACGAGTGTCTAACGCGCCGCCTACTCACACAGCAGCTGCGGGGAATGTAAATATTTTAATACATAACATAAGATGGCCGCAAGTATAGACTGTGGTAGACAACACTGCGGGCTTAATGCATGCCTAGACGCTGGATGTTTCACTCTCTAGTCTTCGTCCATGGGCGGAGCGTTTGGTTTTGGGGGGCGGCTACGGCAGTTCCTTCCTCGCTGAACGCTTAGCGGGCGGCATTGCTCCTAGTGACCTGTAGTAGGGCTATGATGTATCCCTGGTACCAACAAGCTGCGGCCACACGCACGCACGCACGCACGCACACACGCACAGCAAGCTCACCGCGGCGTGATATCCCACGCGCCAGTGATAACGTGGCCTTGATCTTCCGCATTATCGCAGATTAGACGCTCGCGCGGCGGCCGGCGGGCCACGGCGGCTTCACACCTCCGCGGTGACGTCAGCCACGCACACATATCTAAGCGTCTCTCGCTTATCATACCTCCAGATATACACACCTGCGCACCATTATATGAACAATAGCGTTACCGTGTACATGGTATCTAAAGTACGATTATGAGTTCTCTTCATTGAACCTAAATAAATGACCGTCAGTTCATAGGGGCTGGTCTGCACTGAAGGAGAGCTCGGCGAAGTAGCGTTCGTAGCTGAGATATAGTTAAATATAATATCTAGCTTTTTGAAGGTACTTCGACAAGCAGCCTGGCCTTGTGATGTCGTAAGCACTTAATCGCATCGCACTGGGTGTTCGACATTGCATAGTCTCACCACGACCATTACGGACGAAGGAAAACATCGAGACGCATACGTTTGCAAAGAAATTCAAAGACGTATGTAGTCGTGCTGGAGAACCGGCGATGGTCTCGCCATCTGTCATGTTGGCACTTAAACAGTAAATTCTATGTGTGGGTACTACACATCTGTTTATCAATTCAGAGACCCTTGTGGGATGCTGTGGAGATATATGTTAAATTATTCATGAGTGATGGCCCTGGTAGCGTGTGCAGAGTAGCGAGATTATAAACAACTGTTAACTGTGCTATTTGAGCCATACAATATTTGTCCACGATAGTTATTAGGTACTTGACAACATTATAGTTCTGCCGTGAGCACGATATACTCGTGTCATAGACAGTCATTTGTAACATTACCGGCTGTGTCTATTATTTGGCTACGTATCATTTCATTAGTAGCGTAGTTTTTATTTCAATTCAACGTGTTGTTCTATTTTGTTCTCGCTTTAGACGCCAGACATAGATGGCAACTTTTGTGCACTCTCATTGTAGAATCAGTACGTAATGCAAATGGCGACTGACTCGCCATCGGCCACTGAGGAACCTAAATATATCTCAAAAGCTGCTTGTCCCGAGTATAGCGGCTTGGTGTATTTCATACAACCTGTAACTCGGTGTTTTGTTCACCCAGCGGCCCTCGGTCCCTGACGATGCATTTTTCTGAACTATAGTGAGCCTGCAATCTTGACGTCGCAGGCGTCTGCGGCCTACTTACCACAAGGCAACCATAATATGACAGCTCCATGTGTTCACACATGTATGAGGTTTTCCATTTTAGAATTTATTGATTATGTCATATCTATTGTACGTAATTTTGATCAAACAAAATATTTGCAGCAGTAGCCCTTCTTGAAATGTACAAACCACTTGTAATTTTAACACAATCAGATACGTATTCCCGGGCTATTGGCCAGCCGCGTGTGTGGTGTTGCAGCGGTGGGCAGCGGCGGCAGCGATGTGAGGCGTGGAGTGAGCGGCTGGCAGAGGCCATGGCTGACGACAGCACCATCATCGAGGGCACCGTCAAGTTCCGGGATGGCAAGAAGGTACTCCATGTCGCTGCCCCGTGGTTCATGCCCCTTGGCCCGTCCCTAAAGCCCGTTGCCCATAGCCCATGGCCCACGCCCCATTGCCCACGCCCAGCAGCAGGCAAATGACTATAGTAAAGGTATCATCACTACAGCTTGAGCCGGCTGCCTCGGATGATATGAATCCTCTTTAGCTTTTTCTAGAAGAGGTATATTTTGTAATCTCTTAGTAGCAAAATTGCTTTAAGCATCGATGGTTACGTGATGGTAAGAGCGCATTTCGAGTGCATTTAGGCTCGGCCCATTCTCTTCTTTCGTGACGTTATAACACTAGTGTGCCTTGAAGGCGACTTCGAATGTAACTGTATTAACGACAGTTTTCCCTATTATTGTACTCGTACTTTGATATTATTCTCGGGCAACTAAAGCGTTTTCCCCATACGTACATTATTATTTAGCCATACACACAGACGCCTAGCGCTGCTCACCGAACCAGGGTGATATACCACTCTCAATCTCAACACGTGCCCTGTTATCAAAGTTTATTGTTTTCTCAACACACCGAACTCTTCCAATCAGGTGTGAAGCATGCAAATTGCTATTTATGTCTGACTATATTCACGCCTTCTTATAATCGTTGGGAAAACATGTAAAACTCTCCTACGTGCTCCTCGGAGGGAAGAGGAAGGTTTGATATACGATTATTTGTTTAATGATCGTCAGAATGTGTGCGTCATTTATTAAGTCTGTAGTTTAAATAGAGCTGGTATTTTATTTGCAATTGGCAGGGACTAATTGTACCTAGCAAATAAAATGTATTTGAATGTTCCAGTGGAAGACGCGGTGGTGCGTCATGCGCAAGCTGTCACCGGTGGCAGGTGAGTGACGTCACTGCCTTCACTGCCCTCACTGCCCTCATTGCCCTCACTGCCCTCACTGCCCTCACTGCCCTCACTGCCCTCACTGCCTTCACTGCCCTCACCGCCACCAATGCCCTCATTGCCCTCTGTCCTGACCTGCCGTGTCGCTCGCTAGCAAACACCATGTCAGCAGCCAAGTCTAACCATTAATAGCGATATATTATACAGTTCGTGTCTAAAGTCGTAACTGTGCCGATGAGCTCGTCAATGTAGATCGGAAACGAGATGTCAGCCGTAATTGGGCCAACCCGGGGTCATCGGCCGTGGGGGCCGCAGTAGTCGGCAATGAGGCGCACTGGCCTCGATGGAGGAGGTGGAGGAGTGTGTCTCACGTGTGCGTGTCGTGCGCAGACTGCGTGCACCTGCAGCTGTACCGCGACTGGCGCGCGCGCTGGGGCGGCGCCAGCAAGGCGTCGCTGTCGCTGCAGCACTTCGTGGGCGCCGAGGCGGGCTTCACGCTCGACAAGCACGCGCACACGCTGGCGCTGCTCTGCCGGGACCTGGTGGCCGTGCTGGCCTTCGACTCGCGCGAGCGGCTGCTGCAGTGGCAGGTGCGCGCCGCGGGGGGAGGGCGGGCGGGCGGGGCGGGGGCGGGCGGTGACGCGGCTCGGCTTGTGCAGGCCAAGGTGAGCGCGCACGTGGGCTGCGCGCGCGCCTACGGCGTGGCGCTGGCGGCGGGCGCGCGGCGGCCGGGGCCCGCGCGGCTGCTCGTGCTGCGGGGCCGCGCCGCGCTGGCGCAGGGCGCGCCGCCGCGGCTGCTGGGCGTGTGGGACCTGGCGCACCTCAGGTAGCGCCGCCCCCACACCACCCCGCCCCGCCCCGCCCCGCCCTGGCACAGCGCTACATATGCAATGGCTCCGCAGGCGGTACGGCGTGGTCCAAAACCGGTTTTGCTTCGAGGGCGGCTCGCAGTGCGGCAAGGGCGAGGGCTTGCATCTGCTCATCACGGATCAGGCGCATGAAATCGCGCGAGACTTCGATCTCGCCTCGCGGGGTCGCCTCTCGCCTCGGCGGCGGTCCTTCGACACTAAAATCTCCGACGGTGAGTGCGAACGTCCGCTTCTCGAACGATCGCGAGAGGTCCCCGGTCCGACGCAGTACGATGCGATCGTCCCCCAGGCGGGGAAAGCCTCGTCCGTTCGCGGGAGGCGTTCGAGCCGGGAGCGCGGCCGGCCGAGCTGAACGTCGCCGCCCTGTCGCTGTCCCCGCCGGGGCGGGAGGAGGCGGGCGCCGCGTCCCCGTACTGGGAGCCGCGCGACGGCGCCGACCTGGCCCTCGGGGACACGGCGTCGGTGCGCGACGGCGCGGGCGGCGCGTGGGACGGCGCGGACGGCGCGGACGGCGCGGGCCTGCAGCGCTGCCTCAGCTGCATGGCCAAGCTGGGCGCGCTGTCGCGCTCGTCCACGGCGGCGCTCACGCCCGGCGCCGAGCTCTTCAGCCCCGCGTGGACCATGGACGCCTCTCCCCCCGCTCCCCCCGCACCCCCCGCACCCCCCGCCGAGGCCCTCCCGGACGCGAGCGCCGCGCTCGTCGAGAAGACCGCCGCGAACGGGGTGGGGGGTCCCTATGAAAACTACGACGTGCCGAAGGTTCCTTCCGCCGAGGTGAGTCACGTTTCGCATATCGAACCGCCTCCGGGCTCTCGATCCTAAAATTTCAACCCATTGATAACTTTCCCGATACCGTACCCAGGCGGAAGGCGAGTACTACGACACGCCGAAGAGACTCAAGGATTGTCTGAATAACGAAATATTCAGGCTAACGAACGGGTCGACCGAGAGCTCGGTAATACTGAAGAAGCCTTGCGGCTGCTTGCTGCGCGTGGCGCGGCGCGCGCGGCCGCTGGTGCCCGCCGCCGCGGCCGGCGCCTGCGCCTGCGCGCGTGTGGCGCACTGGCGGCTGGCGCACTGGGCGCGGGCGCTGCTGCCCTCGTGCCGCCGGGCCATAGACCCCGCCCCCGCCCCCGCCCCCCACCCCACCTCCGCACAGACCTGCAGCGCGCTCTACGCCACTATCGACCTCTCGCGCAAGACCAGGAGGAAGCTGCAATCCGATGACAATCAGCGCGAACCCTCCGCCGCTGCACAGGTGCACGACGCTCCCCAGGCTTATTATGAGAACCTAGATTTCGCGCTGTCCCTGGAGCACTATGAGAACGCGAAAGATTTATTACGAAAAGCCGGCGTGACTCAGGCGGAACTGGCCACCATCGGCGCCGACCCGAGGCCGAGCTCTCTCACCATGGTGGACGACCGAAAACTATGCGCGAAGTGTGGGCATCGACCGCCTCGGGGCGGGGCCGACGAACCCGAGCGTCGTTCGCCGGTCGGCGCCGACGACGATTACCTCATGATGGAGCCGAGCGTGGGCGGCGATCGATTCGACAACGCTAAATCTCTGCCGGCCGGGTACGCGCCGATGTCGCCGATCGGCAACTTCGGCTCCCTCGCGCCGAGCCGCCCCGCCCGCCCCCTCCCGCACCGGGCGCTCGGGGAGAAGTCCGCCAGCAACCCGGCGCTGGGGGGCGCGGGAGGCGCGGGGGGCGCGGGGGGCGGGGGCGGCGCGGGGCCCAGCGAGGCCGGCGGGGGCGGCCGCGTGCAGTACAGGAAGAGGTCCAGCTCGGCGGACTCGTCGCGCTTCCTCGACGACGTGAAGGAGTTCGAGGGCGTTGGCTCCTCGTCCTCGATCGAGACCCTGCGCGACACGCCGGCGGCGACGCCCTGCGACCACGCCGCGGACTGCGGGCACTCGGGCGCGGCCGCGGCGAGGCGCTCGGCGGCCGCGCCGGGCGAGGCGGCCGGCAACAGGGACTCGTCCAGCTCCAACGACTCGGGGGTGTCCTCGTGCTCGGCCGGCGCGGCGCGGGGCTTCCCCGGCCGCCGCTGCCGCTCCACCGACGTGGCCGTGCACCGCGCGCCCGTGCCGCGCAAGTCCTCCTCGGCCGAGGCGGAGGTGCCTCTGCTGTCCGTGCTGTCCCTCCGAGGTACGCGCCCCGCCGCCCACCCTGCGCCGGCCTGGGCGGGCGGCGCGCGTAAGTGTGACCTTGCCCGCAGGCGTGGCGGACACGCGCAGCACGTCCAGCGGCACGTCGGACATGTCGGACTACATCGAGACGCTGTCCATCTGCTCGTCGCACTCGTCGTCGGACACGCCCGTGGCCATGAGGTGGGTTCCTAGGCCATGAGGTGGGTGCCTAGGCCATAAGGTGGGTGCCTAGGCCTGTGGCGGGCCGGCGCGGGGCGCGTGAGGTCCAGCGCTGTGTGCGCAGGGGCGGGCGGCAGACCAGCACGCTGCGGCCGCGCTCGGGGCGCGAGTACCGGCCGGCGCGCGCGGCGTGCGGCCGCGGCCAGGGCGGGCGGCCCGAGGGCGGGCGGCCCGAGGGCGGGCGGCCCGAGAGCGGGCGGCCCGACGGCGGGCTGGCCGAGGGCGGGCGGCGACCGGCTGACGGCGCCCTTTGCGAGCTGGACTACACATAAGTATATCTGGATCATCATTTCTCTTCTATTCTTGTGAATTCATTGGACATTACGAGTATGTAAATCATTGAATCCCTGCGGAGGGCAAACCGTGTAGTTGCAGAAGACGAATAGAGGTACGGTGGAATACCACGATTGAAAAATTCGATGGACTTCGGTATATAATATCTGCGTCCACAATATCGTGGTGGAGATGTCTCGTAGCCACCTGAACACGTGGGGCTGGCTTGATGGCTAATGACTTCACTGTATGTACTCGTGTAAGCCGCGAGTCCTGCCTCTCCCCTGTATTGGATTGTGAACTATTTCTCTTACGAATTCCGACGCTAACGTCGTGTTTGTTTATGGTGTCGGTTGTAACATGGAATAATTTAATAGTATCTAAAGCCATGACAGTAGTATTAGCAATACTGGCGGTACTAGCAGTACTGACGGTATTGGCGGTACTGGTGGTACTACCATTACTTGCGATACTGGTGGTACTGGCGGTACTTTGCGGTACTGGCGGTACTAGCGGTACTAGCAGTACTTGCGATACTGGTGGTACTAGCAGTACTTGCGATACTGTTGGTACTGGCGGTACTAGCTGTACTTGTCGTACTTGCGGTACTGGGGGTACTAGCAGTACTGGCGGTGCTAGCAGTACTAGCAGCGCCGCAGCCTTCCGTCCAGACCGCCCCTCGGCGGACTAATCGTATTAGTTAAATTCATCTTTAATTGACAGCAATATTAATATTAAGCTCAGCTTAGCTACTCGACTATCGAGCCGTCGCGCGTCGTACAGTGCCCAACGAGTGCACCTACCTAATGTTAGGAGGAGTGTGTACATAATGGAAAACCAAACGAATTGCAACACAGGTGAATATTTATTATGTAGGTGATGTCAAACTGTCGATGAGCACCCAGTGCAGCGGCGGCGCACGGTGCCCGCTAATGGCTGGCCCCGGTAGGTCCGGTAGGCACGGTAGGCAGTATTGTACGTCGTGTTTATTGTCAATCGTCATGTTTACAATGTAATGTTATGTACAAGTACTCTGTAATATTTTGATATTCCAAATGTATGTGATAGATACCTAGCATAGGCAATGAGGACCGCCTCGGCCGCGGGCCTCTCCATAGCAATAAGCGTGCAACTAGAGGTGATCACTTGCCATGTACAGATATTGTAATATACTATGATATGAAACATATACTTGTATGTATGTATGTATGTACATAGGTAGGTATGTGTGGGCGAGCGAGGGCGGGCTGCAAGACTGGAATTGGAAGCAGGTTGTATAGAGATTACGCTAGCGATGAATTTATATATCTAATGTTAACTATCATGGAATTTCCGAATAAAAACGTGATAATTTAAATGAGAGTTTAATTGAACTTTGCATCCCCTCTCTCCTATCCTCCCTTACCCTCACTCACAACTGAGCAATGACATCGCGCCAGCAATTTTCGGAGGTTAATTTATAAGATGAACGAGAAGAATTGCGTCTTGAGCATGATGAGCCCACGAGGAGATGTTCATTATTATCGAGCCCCCCCCCCCTCCACTGCATCTGCTCTGCAATCTTGTGGCGCCTGTCACGAGGCCCGCATAGATTCCCAGTAGGCATTGCGACATGCGCACAGATAAGTGGTGAAGGATTACTGTTATCGCCGGCGTCTTACATTTATCACATTAATAGCTCGGACAGAACAATTATGTGTAGTTGAATAATCGATATGCGTTTTTATTTTCATTCCATCAATATTAAATATGAGAGTATTACACAACAGAGACGCTTTGGGGGCATTGCACGCTTTGGGCACCGCGCTCATACAAGTGTGGTATATGTACACGGGTACACGGGTACACGGGTACACGGGTACACCGGCATCGCACACCATCGCATCGGATACTTGTTTGCATTTGAGCCCGCATCGTACACAATGGGCGTTAGACAATATAAGTTTAACAAAAACTGTAAGTGAAATATACTCGTACATAGTTGTCTACTCTCAAAGTAGATCATGTTCGACGCCCGCCATAAGGTAGTGAGGCGGGCCCTCCTCGGCGTCGGCCTGCCAGGTGTAATGCCCGACTGTCGCCTTTTTTCCTTTTCTCATACGGCTCACCCGATGGAAAAGGGTTACCGCAGCCTATTTACGCTTACAATACCGAAGTATCACTTGCGCGTTGCCACTTTGTTTTCGGAGAGTTATACTGTGTTGGCAGCATAATGGGACTAATCCCTCTGCTGCCAACATAATATAACAATCCTCCCCCCTCCCCATGGAGCTCATTGCTGGAAATCTTATTAGGAACCGCGTAGGAACACAACACAAATTGTGTAACTGGCTACGGACTTCTATAAGGTGGAGGTCCTGCCCCAGACGGGCAGCTCCGAATTCGAACGGGAAACCCGTTATGTCCATCTCTCTTTACGCCTTTTAGTGTTGGCTACTTCAATGCACCTCACTAAATTAAACCTGAAATGTGAACGTTCGCTCGTTGCCTTCCTGGAGTGGACTGTCGAGCATTAGAAGCGATGAGTCGCCAGCCGGTATAGCGACGCCCATCCTGCACTGGAGCACGAGCACATCGCCGCTGCTGTTATCATAAGGCGCAGATTCGTATCTAGCTATATGTACCAATACATATTACGCAATGCGAGTGAACATTGGTATCTATACTATCTATACTAATATTATAAAGCTGAACAGTTTGTTTGTTTGTTTGAACGCGCTAATCTCAGGAACTACTGGTTGGAATTGAAAAATTCTTCTTGTGTTGGATAGTACATTTCTCTAGGAAGGCTTTAAGTTATATAACATCACGCTACGACTAATAGGAGCGAAGCATTAATGAATAATGTTGCCAGAACGGGAAAAAATATTCCTTTTTGAGAGCTTCCTGTGCGTGCGCTGCGTAAACGGTTTACGTTACACAAATATCATGTATGAGAGAATTGTTCCTCTTTAAAAGTTCTAAAAAAAAGTCCGCGATAGCATATGTCTATCTTTTAAGATTGACTCACTATAACCTTTTTAAGGCAATAAAGTCCACGATGGGCTCCTGAACTACTCAACCGATTTCAATCAAATTTGCACACCGTGTGCAGTTTGATCCAACTTAAAAGAAAGATTAGCTTACAACACAATTGGACCCGATTGGTGGCGCTGCAATCGTATTTCAGGAAATTTTACTTTTTCACCCGGGCGAAGCTGGGCGGGACAGCTAGTAATATTATAAAGCTGAAGAGTTTGTTTGTTTTTTGAACGCGCTAATCTCAGGAACTACTGGTTGGAATTGAAAAATTATTTTTGTGTTGGATAGGTAGTACATTTCTCTAGGAAGGCTTTAGGCTATATAACATCGACATCAACCTTTTTTATGGTAATAAAACTTGTTTGAAATCAATGCATTATTTCTGAAGTTATTTTATCAACATAATATTAATCCTTATCCAAATAAATATGTTATTAATCACGAGTATTTAAATGTAAACGAAATTGTACTTGACATCACTTGATTTCAATCAACATCTTAGGAGATAGATATCATAATGTTAAAATAAGCCTCAACTCAGACGCGTGGTCGGCTCACTACGGAACAGTTGAACTCAGCGAACTGATTTTTTTATTTGTTTTTGCGATATCTCATCGTAAAATAATACTTTTTAAATTACTCTCACTCACTTCATTATTGAAACAACTCTCTCTCTTAGGTACGCAGACGGAGTTGCGCGCATCAGCTAACTTATCTTAATATATATAAATTACGTGTCACGTTGTTTGTCCGTGATGGGCTCATAAACTACTGAACCGATTTCAATCAAATTTGCACACCGTATGCAGTCTGATCCAACTTGAAAGATAGAATAGCTTACATCACAAATAGACCCGATAGGTGGCGCTGTGATCGTGTTTTAGGAATTTTACTTTTTCACCCGGGCGAAGCTGGGCGGGACAGCTAGTATATTATATGTATATAGCCGCGGGAGGCCAAGGGCGGGCGCTGCTGACGCTCGTATGAGGAGCGTCGAGTCCCCAGGCGAGACCACGTGACTGGCACGCCAGCGTGAGGAGCGTCGAGTCCCCAGGCGAGACCACGTGACCGGCACGCCAGCGTGAGGAGCGTCGAGTCCCCAGGCGAGACCACGTGACCGGCACGCCAGCGTGAGGAGCGTCGAGTCCCCAGGCGAGACCACGTGACTGGCACGCCAGCGTGAAGAGCGTCGAGTCCCCAGGCGAGACCACGTGA
>JACCPG010009019.1:0-26939 GCA_016069955.1 Drepana arcuata
GTATCCAAGTCTCACATAGTGTGTCTCACCAATATTCATAGAACAAGATACAACCCTTCGAGCGAGGCACCTTTAGAGAGGGCAATAATTTTATAGGATCTTGTCACCTTCTGTCAACCTTTGCAAACTCGTATCGAGTAGTGCCCTAGATCCATATATAACCGTGAATTTATGTGCAAGGCGGAAGATCGTAGCTTTATACGCTTTTTCACGAAGTGCCACTTTTATTTCAGACGTCAGAAAAATAGCTGACTTTTTTATGTAGGTATATTCCAAGTTAGTTTTTAGGATAGTTTTACAAAGACACATTCTGCAATATAGTGTTAATGAGAGCACAATATTGGATAGAGACATATGACTGTGATCTTCATCCTCGTCTTAAAAAATCCACAATACTGTAGATTTCAATTGATATCTAATTAAAAGTTAACATTGTATCGGACTATTAATAGGGCGAAAACATATACTTTACAAAGATATAAGTTCAGAAAAACATGAACGCTTATATGCCTCCATATCTAAGTGTTTTAAGTCCACTGCTTTGGTTTGTCCAAAAGTCCACATTTAGATTATCCTGTATCTGCAAATGGTGTCGTAAGACCATCTGAGAAACTTTCCGATTAACACGCTTTCATTGACCCCACTATGTTGTTTGAATTCTTTAAACAACGATAGCATAGTAAATAACATCGATACAATGTCAACTAAGTGTGTAGAAAATAAGCGCGCATAAAATTATATTGTTGTGCTTCTTGCCATTCACATCAACAAAATAATTTAAATATATACTTACTTATACCTACTTAATAAAACTAAAAATATACCTACTTATAAATTCTTTACGGGCAACTCATATTGTGTAATACGACTATTCGGATATCAATATTTCGCAGAATATATCAAATACATTTTTATATCTGGATATCTTTGTAAAATTATTATCTATTGGATTAAATTCTTTATTTGTATTTGTGACACAATTATGCCAAGATAACAATGTCTGTAAAACATCTTATTTCGGCTAGGTTTAATTTATTCGCAAAATCTGCAATATTGTGAAAAGTTTCAAATAAATAATGATCTAATAGTTCATAATGTACATACATTTATTTTTTTCAATTCACTGAACTATTAATATAATGTTACTTAAAAAATATTATTTGTAAAATATAAGTAGAATATAACCTTCTTTTTGTGCTTAAAAACGGCGACTGTTTATAATTCTTATGAACATTTTACAGTCCGTATAGAACCTACAATGAATCATGATCTTTCTACGTGTGTAACAGTGCTAACAAAATTAGAATAAACATGTATGAAAAGATTGTTAAAGGTTACCATGGGAATACTCTAGGCGTTGCAAGCGTCTATTATTATTATTATTATTATTATAGGTGGCGACAACACCTTTCCATGATCAGGGCGCAAGCATTATGAAATTAAATAAATATAGGTACAGGTTGGGAGCAGAGTTTGGAGACCAAATGTGATTTAAATAAAAAGTATAATCAAATCTATACTATAAAAAAAATCCTCACGCCTTACCACAACTTCCCCCGTAGGGTTAGACTAGGCAGAGGTGTATAGGTAATACCCACACACCCACTTTCCACCAGAGGTATATTAGGTGCCAACGTGACAGATGGCGAGTCCATCGCCGTTACTCAAGCACGACTATACATACGCCTTTGAATTTCTTCTCAGACGTATGCAGGTTTCCTCTCGATATTTTCAATCTGTACTAACACTGAGTTTTTCTATTAACTATCTCCATAGCCAGCCGAGAGGCCTTAAAAATATCAAAAAACGAGAGAAAGCACTTTACGATATTATTTCAATGTAAAAATTCCACTGACTAAATGCGTGGGGAGTTACATACCCAAGCGACCAAATTCCTAAGTAAAAACGTGATAGGTACTGGCCGAAGGGCACGTGTAATGTCGGCCGTAACTCCCTAACGTTATTTTGCAGAATTCATTTAAGATATATTGCACCCATCAGGAATAACAAGGTAACCGAAGCAATGAGTAGTTGCAGCTAAAAAATAACGAAGGTACTTTATAAAAAAACTGTGGTTTCTATCGACGTTTGAATAAATAAGACCTTTTTTATAAATCGATTGCTTTTATGTCTTAACATATTCAAGCCGTGGTGGCCGAGTGGTTCGAGCAGTTGCCTGCGACACAAAGATCGCAAGTTCGAATCCCGAACTGTACCAATGAGTTATTCTGAACTTAGTAGTACAGGGATTAGTCACACCACGAGCTTAACGGTGTAGGAAAACATCGAGAGGAAACCTGCATACGTTTGAGAATTAATTCAAAGGCGTATGTTTAAGCGTGCTTGAGTAACGGCGACGGACTCGATATCTGTCACGTTGGTACCTAAAATATATCTCTGGCGGAAAGTGGGTGTGTGGGTATTACCTATACACCTCTGCCTACCCCTTCGGGGACCCTTGTGGGAAGGCGTGCGGATATATTCGAAGAACTTTTCTGACTTCTGCGATTTTTACTACTAACGACGTTAGTACTACGTTAGTTTACTAATAACGATGTTTTATCCTTACTTACGTAAATGAAAACATTCGAACGGTCTCTACACGTTGGATATGTATAGCCACTTTTGGAGACCCTAGAATTTAAGAGTAGATAATTTTACATTCTTATTTGAGACACTTTTACCTTACTTTTACTTAGACAATTTTACCATCACGGCGAGTCTCTTATGGGGCATTCAGAAAGAGTAGATCACCAGTTCTTTCTATACTTAAAGACGTGAATATTAATACGATTTTTACCTAGTTTTAGATATTCTATATAAAAAATATATATATTATCTTGAGGCAGCTCTTAACAAATGTACCTTATCCCAAACCAAAGAAAGCTTGTAGTATCGGTACGGTTTGTATTTATTTATTTATTTTATTTACAAATGGAACATATTTATATTCTTATAATGATAGATATAGGTAATTGAACATAGGATATTTCATATTCAGGTCTGAATATTCGTGTATAGCGCACCCTCAACGGGAGTTAAACTCGCGACGGACCCTTGTGGGAAGGCGTGAAGATATTGTGTCCCAATTTATTACTATTATTATTTAAATGTAATTCGATGTGAATTACATTTAAATGTACACAGAATCAAAAAAGAATGTACAAAATCCTGACAGAATTAGATAATTATCGGTATTTGAAATACTTCCATCGCTTTTCGCCATCATTGGATTATCGATTGGTTCTAATACACTATTGCGTCGAGCGTAACTTTACCCACAAACTTGCTAAGGGTCGCACATGTTTCAAAAACAAGCCTCCACAACTCACCTAATGATGTGGCGACGTTTAATAATAACGGCTGCAGCGCGGTTCCCAACTTGAGCACACTGTCTTCATTGTGTTACCTAAAATGCATGTATAAATACGAAAGTTACTTTGTTTGTTACGCTTTCACGTCTAAACTGTTCAAGTCATTATCGTGAAGTTATATCTAAATACTAGCTGTGTCTCGAGGTTTCACCCGCGTTATAACTGATTATCTATATATATATATTTGATATGCTATTTATTCCATATATAGGATATACTATACTTAGGATAGGATTCCAGACCATAAATCTATCTCTGTGACAAAATTCATCCAATTCCGTTCATCCGTTCTGGTGTGATTGACTAACACACATCCATTCAAACTTTCACGTTTATAATGTTACTTGGGTTGGGTATTTGGGTTTACCATACAGACATCGCCACCAACATCAGGAACTCTGACCAGTAGACCAGTGTATAAAAACACACACATGCACACTGGAATGTTAGATACATATATTTATATGATACATACATACATATATACATATCATGCCATCATCATCATCACGCCAAGTCCCCGTTAGGGACTTGGCGTGATGATATATATTTATATGATAGGTAAATTAATTTTCTCTAAAACATAACCCAAGTAGCTAATAATAAATCAATTTCATTTTGTATTTTTTCATTGAAAGAGGAACAATAATCTTCACAATATTTCGCATTTATCAATCACATTTGTAGGACAAGTATACCTACTCGTATACTCGTAACGCCAACGCATTGCGTCAATAACGTTTACAAATACGACTTTCGCTTATTAGTTTCGTATATCGTTTATTGGATACCTCAACAAACCATAAACAAAGTTGCAAACAATACGTTTTGGACCTTAACGTTATATCGCTTTTAATATACGATCGCATTATAGTTTCATGATGGCTTAAAGCTTCATTAATTTTGGGGTTTACGAGCTAACGAATTTTACGTTCAATTCTACATAGGTTTATGATTCGCTTTCTTTTACTCCAATCACGTATACTAACTACGTAATTAACATAAATAATTAGAAAATCCATGATTTTATTACGTCACTAAACTTCGATTGAGAGTACTGCAATATCGAAGTTTAGTGACCTAATAAAATCGTGGATTTTCTAATTATTTATGTTAATTACGTAGTTAGTATACGTGATTGGAGTAAAAGAAAGCGAATTTTATTACGTCACTAAACTTCGATTGAGAGTACTGCGTATATATAATATATAAAGGTCAAACTGAAAGGTCAAACAGATTCCTCTATGCTAGTATAACCAACTTAAAAGTTGTTCTAGAGCGTTCTAGAAAACATAAGAATGCGTCGTGCGTTTATGTATGAACAGACTGGTGACTGTGGACGAAGCGAAAGAGGTATGCAAGTCTAGAGAGAACTGGCGCTCCACTCTCTGCCTACTCCGTTAGGGACTCGGCGTGATTATGTAATGTTAACAAAACGTAAACACTACCCCTGACATCTCATAACCAAATAACGTTTAGGTAGTCTACCGAACGTTAATAACTCTATTTCAATCAGAGCAGTATTCTAACAAAATGGTGTAATTAACTTTGAGCGAACACTGGTATTAATATGATTTCATCAACAGTACAAACCTGCCGTCGAAAGGCGTACATACTCGTATACATACTACATGGCAGCTATATCGAGAGCGGTCGGGGATAGGGCAGGAACATAATGCTCACGATAATTAATTTGTCTTGAATTAAAGCTAAACGCAATTCGTTGTAATAAATATTTAAATTATATAGACTACTCGAAACCGACGAGCATGTATGAAGAGACTGATGAATGTGGACGAAACGAAAGAAGAATGTAAGTCTAGAGAGAACTGGCGCTCTATACTCTCTGCCTACCCCGCTAGGGACTTGGCGTGATGATATGTATGTATGTATGTATTTTTATTATGCTTCGTATTTTTTTGCCGGGAAGCGTGGAAATAGCGTAAATGCAGTTGAGATACCTTCGAAATATGTGCGGTATTACGCTACATGGGTGAGATTATAATTATGAAGAAAGGCATGAAACATTGGTTTGGACATTAACCCATGCTTTATATATTTCCTATGGCAGGTAAAGACCACGTCCCAACTACCTAGATCAAACCGATCGGCAGTCAAGGATGAGAGCGAGTACTCGAAACCGGCAAAGAGAATGATGAATGTGGATAAATCGGAAGAGGTCTGTAAATCTAGAGAGAGCGCTCTAATCTCTCTGCCCACACCGTAAGGGACTCGGACCGTGATGATATGATGATGATAATGATGGTATCAATAATCAAGAAGCCAGCCCATTCACATTATATTATTAACATTTTAGCGTATTTCCCAATGGACTAGTTCCAAGACGAAGCGCCTGTGGCGATTTTACATGACTCCGGATAAAGTATACGGTAGTTGGTACAGAGTTCAAAGTTGTTTAATAATAATAATAATATATCCTCCCGCCTTCCCACAAGGGTATACAAATAAATTACTGTATATGAACAGCTTTGTTTTTTAAAGTAGATATTAACATGACAAACATGTACGCGGTTCGAATGGTACCTGGTACTATGGTGGTGATGGAACGGTGGTAAGTTCCATCGCCTATGAACACTTGCAACACCAAGGATTTCACTCGCGCGTAAGTTTCTATTGCATTGAAAATTCAGTAAAGCAGTAATGAAGGCAGATAAAGATGTAGACCACTAAAGAATTGGAATTGGAGCTGCCAGGCTGGAGACGCACTTACCTCACAAAAAGTCTCTCAGCAAGCATTTTAGTTTTCATCCCTAAAACGATTAGGTACTAAGAGAGATCTTTTGTGATGTGAGAGATCTTTATCTAAGGAACAAATTAAGGCCGCGACTTCTCTCAACATAAGCTCGTATTTCTCGCGTGGCAATGGCAAGCGAGTACGGTACTAGGGTAGGAACTTGACCAAAGGCCGGTCATATATTTTATCATTATCGTATGATAAAGAAAGACAAGAAAATCATGATAAAATCGCGTTATTTTCTTTGGTGCACCAAAGAAAATAATTTAATTCGATTATATTTTTAATTAGATACACTTTGACAAATTTTATTAGAAAATAAAGAAGAATTGATTGAATAAACACTCATGGAAACATACGTATAAATACACAGTAATACTTTCAATAAGGTTTATTTTCATTATTGTCCATTTAAACAACCGGCCAGTTACGAAACATTTGGCAAGAATTAAATATATAACCATAAAATGTCTTGTTTACAGTCGAATTATCGTTTTCGGAACGATATCGAGCCATCCTTAGCCCGCAACAAATGCCTTTGGAATTGATGACCTAGAAAAGTCGAATCTTAATCCCTGATACGAGAGCTTCATAAATATTCAGTATCGTTATTTCACCTCGACGGATGTCGATCCTGCCCGAGGAGACGCGGGCGGTCGGAGCCTGTGTTTATGTTTACAGGGGCAGGGGTTGGGGGGAAGCCCAGCTGAGATCACCCTCTGCGCCCCTCGCGCCCCCACAGACTGCGGAAAATCGATACGCTCCAAGCGCCGCAGACCAATGTGCGGATGCTTTACCAGGTGACGTGTAGCGAATCATAACACGCTGTATACCTCACAAGCTCCTTTTTACCTTATGCAACTTTAAAATTAGAACAAACATAGGTACATACATATCATTACGCCTAGTCCCTAACGGAGTAGGCAGAAATAATAGACCGCCAGTTCTCTCTAGACTTGCACGCCTCTTTCGCTTTGTCCACTTTCTCTTCTCTCTTCGTACATGATCGCCGGTATCGAATAAGCTTTAATTAGAACAAAACGATATTTTTTTGCGTTCTTACTTCCCATTCCTAACTCCCTCGATTCTCTACTCTGATTCTCGCCCGCTCGAGCTGACGTGTCTCGCATTTTTAGGTAATATATATATTTTTTAATACCACTGAGATGGTAAAAATGTTTGCAGTTCGCCCAATACGCGGTTAAAGACGCTAGCAACACCAGGAGCACCGCTCGTGCGCTGCCAGCCCACAGCTTGAGTGTTCGTAGAAAGGAAATTTTCATTACCACTTATTATATTAGGAAAAAGGGTGTTCTGAAATCTAATCCGATGTCATTAAGAATATTTTCATCCCTTATACACATTTTTTACCTTAAAATACTCTATTAAAGACCTCTAAAGCTATTTTCGATTTTGAATATTTGATGCCGTGAAATCCTTTGAGATTCAGCTCTTAAAACATATTTCTAGCCTCTTACTAGGATTTCGATTTGAAAATCTTTTTCAGCAAATGTTTTATAGGTATGTATTATTTTATCAAAATAAATGTATGTTTTATTTTACTTTTTTTTATTTAGAGGGACTGACTGAATGTAGATGAAGCGAAATAAATTCGTAAGTCTAGGGAGATCTGGTTCTGAAGAACTGACTGTTCTGACCCGTGAGAGACTCAGTATGATAATATGTTAGTATGTTTAGGTTGATATATTTTCTATGTACGCAGACTTGAAACATAAATAAGTATAACTACAAATAATACCCAAACTCACATGAAATGTATGAGATTTTGTTGCGTAATACAAACACGATGTATGACAAAAATTACGGTTAGATATATAACATTTATGAAAAACATTGTTCAACATGTTTCATTCTTTGAAGACCTAGAAAAATAAAATGTTTACCACAGATGTCTCGTAAACACGTCGGCTAGCAAATAGCGTGAGGTATTTGTGTACTGTGACCGCAAGCAACTTTGTTGGCTCAAAGTGCAATAGCTCTTTTATTGTGTGAACAACGTACCTGCAAAACACAGTGACAAAATTTTACCCCAATTTTATATCTTTAAATTTGAAGAATTGTGCAATTTATTAATACGGATAATTATGGAGTATTTAAATTAAAGACATTAATTTCATTCGAATTTTAATCAGGTATTTTTTTTTGTCATTAGTCTAAATAAAATGTCAAATAGCTTGTTTCCCCTCGTCTGAGAAGAAATTTAAAGGCGTATGTATAGTCGTGCTTGAGTAACGGCTATGGACTCGCCATCTGTCACGTTGGCACATAATATACCTCTGGCGGACAGTGGGTGTGTGGGTATTACCTATACACCTCTGCCTACCCCTTCGGGGACCCTTGTGGGAAGGCGTGAGGATATAAATAGCTTGTAATTATAGTGAATTATTCTTTTTCAAGTGCCTCAGGTGTCTCAGGTCTTCTAATGAAATTGGTCCCTATGTTGCGCAAGGCGGTATAATTGCACGGCGCTTATGATACATTTCGTCCAACGTTTCTCTAGCCGAATACTTTGCCCATTACAAACTTCTTGCAGAAGCTTATATCTGTCATGTCTTAGCACGTGTCCAAGATGCCGCTTTTCGCCTTTTTATAATATACAACAGTTGCCATTTCCTTTTACATTTCCTCAAGACTTCATCATTAGTAAATTCACTTCAAAAAGTTAAATATAAATGTGATGAACATAATTACAAAGAAAGTGTATTGTTTACTGAGCAAACATTGGCATCAACGTTTAATTATTAAAAAGATTCAAATGTTATGATTAAGAGCAAGTCAAATATTTTATTTGACTCAAATCGGTATCCCCAGACTGTTATCATCGCTACACTTGATAGCGATGCCGGTTGATTCTCGAAGAGATATGCTGTTTAGAATCTGAATTAGTAACGATACTTATAAAATATGAAAAGTATAATGGGAAAATTAACACTCGAAGGTGCTAGCGAAACATTATATATAAGCTAACAATACGAACACCAAATATTCTTATACCTTTTATAGTGTTCATTGAAACATTTAGAAATATTATTCGACCTATAACTTTAGCTGTTCGTTTAACTGCTAATATAATTGCATTATTATTACATTTATTAATAACCTTATTAAGAAGAACAGGATCAAATATAAATAATTATATTAATCTTAATCCAAATTCTAATTTGTTGTTTTTGTCAATCCAGTAATTATTGCTAGAACATTGATCTTATTTACAATAACTTTCGCCAAACTAGCAAAATTGTCTAAATAATCAGGTTATAACTGTTCCGTGTAATCAATAATCACGGATGAAATTACCAATTTACCTTCTGTGTCTATTGTTTGTTTTGAGAGAAACAATTTTAAAATGTTATTCGATATTTTAACAAGATATATTTGGATTGAATCAATGAGTGTTTTTGCTTAACGAAATAGTCTCAAATTATACTCTTATAAGCAAAAGTGTGTGCAAGAAGAGGCAGAGGAAGGCCACGTTCCAACTTCCTGGATCAAATCGATCGGACGCTCGAGGACGGGAACGTTAAGAGTACTCGAAACCGACGAGCATGTATGAAGAGACTAATGAATGTGGACGAAGCGAAAGAGCTATGTAAGTCTAGAGAGAACTGGCGCTCCATACTCTCTGCCTACCACGTTAGGGACTTGGCGTAATGATATGTATGTATTTATAAGCGAACATCATCACATTCTGGTTATTTATTGTATATTAACCAAAACATTATACTTAAACAGCAATGAGAGCCGTGGTTGCCGAGTGGTTCGAGTAGTTGCCTGCAACACAAAGATTGCAAGTTCTAATCCCGACAGTACTAATAAGTTTTTCCGAATATATGTAAATCTTCTTCCTGACTTCTACCAAGGGTCCCCGAATGGGGAAGTCATCAAGCAAATTGCTTACAGATGCTTTATAGATACGGTATACTGATAAGTTTTTGATGTTTGAAAATACATAGTAAATATCTGGCCTAGCATATCCGTAGTGCGGCCTGGGGCCGTATGACGATATCCTGTTGCCACCATTGGTCAGAAGTACGAACGATTTATAGTCATACCAATGAATCTGTTAAGCATTCTAGACTGACTGTTTTAGGCTATAATTTTACTACTATGCGGTTACTGCCGCCTAAGCACTTGCACTTGGCGTATGGCTTAGTCGACCCTGTATTATCTGACTCATTGCGGCTCTTAGTTGTTTCATACATTACCCATATGAATGTTTGCGTGGGGGTAATTTCGTTATACGAATTGTTCCCAATTTTACTAACAGTACGAAAGTGGAAGAGATATCTACGGTGACAGCATAAACAAGCCGTTCTTTAAGATAGTATGGAAATATTATATGCGTGAAGCATACGTACTATTTTATAGAAGTAAAAACTGAAACGTCACTTGTAACGTGTTAAGAAAGTAATAACGGATTTATTAAATCAAGTACTCACACAGACGTGAATCAGCACTACACATTCACATATAATAAATTAACAAAACATTTTGTTTCAATTCTGCAATTGCTATGAAGTAATTGCCGAAATACTAGCATTAAAAATGGTTCGTGTTTTGAGACCGAAATATGTCGTGTTACAAGTGTGTATGTACTTACATATGAACGATGAAGAATACTGTGTGTTTGAGTGGCGTGGAATACTAATAAGGACGGAGTCGCGGTGGCAGAATGGTTCGAGTAGTCGCCTGCAATGCACAGATTGCCAGTTCGAATCCCGACTGGTTGTGAGTGTTAAGAATGATTTTTTACGGAGATGACAAATACAGTAGTTAATCACACCATGTGCTTTACGGTGAAGGAAAACATCGAAAGAAAACCTGAAAATGCTTGAAAGCATATTCAAACACGTACGTAGAGGAGCGAAGGTTTTTTTTTTTTGTATTGTCTCTCGTAGCGTGAGTTCCGGGAACTTTTGCTACTTAACCGGTCAATGGCGAGACCTAGGCCTCCAGCCAGGCACTTTATTTTTAAGCAACACAGCTAAGGGCACCCCCTGTGGGGTACGAACCTCGACTTAGGGCGTTGCTGGGTCGCGAGCAAGGGAGCTGGGCTGGACTGGTAATTTTATTTAAATATTATTTGGGGGCGGGATTTGCGCGTCTGGCTCAGCGCGGGCCGGCGTTTGCGGCGGAGGTCGGGGGGGAACATTACGGCTTATTCGCGTCGAGCCTCGCCGGCGAGGACGCAACAGTGGTCAGTTGTGTGTAGTGTTGGTATGTTTATGTCGGGCGTCCTGGAGGACCGTTATGTCGTCATCCGGTTCGTAGACGGCATGTGAGGAGCGAAGGAGTAGCAAGTCTAGCTAAAAAGTAAGCAGTCTATTCTCCTCGCCTGCCCCTGGCCTATGGCGTTCGGTGTGGTTCGGCGTGGCAACGGCGAATAAAAACAAAACGGCGAGGGACCCGTTATCTGTCACATTGACACCTTAATATACCTACGGCGAAAGAGGTTGCGATACTACATATATCTGCTTACCCCTTCGGTGAACCTTGTTCACTTGACGTGAAAAAAACTTAAAAGGTTTTTTTGAGACATATCTGTAATTGCTTATGATTGGAAAGCAAAGAGACGTCATAATAATTATATCTTAAGCACAGCATAAGGCCCGGACCATCTTAAGAAGAAGAATTAATTATGACTACACGTAATTAACTAAGACTCTTTTTATGCTGAATATGGATGCTGTAAAATTGTAAGCCAATGAAAGATAAGAAACTCACAATAAATAATATTCAAGGAATGCTTCTCGTATATTAATACAAATTAAAATTAATGAAAATTTTATATTTTCGTCTTCAAGTTGATTGAATCTCAAATTACGTACGTTGTTCCATGAAATGAGCACGAACAATATTATTTTCCAAGATGGTGCGCTGATAATCAGCGGACTCATCTCCCATTTGCAGCTAAATTCGTTCGCAACTCTGACATAAATCTAAGTTTTAATTAACTAACTTCGTAATATATACATATAAAAATATGTCAAACAGTTCGAAAATATAATTTTTATGGCAAAATTACCACTCTAATCTCCCTTCCGGTAAATATCCCCTCATAAATACGAAAAGGTAGCTTTCGATGCTACATTAACAACGAATTGATGCTAAATATATTATGTATTTATTATATACAGTATGGTTTCCAAAGAAGATAAAAAGTTCGCGACAAATCATTATGACTATCATCATAAATTTAAGAGCTGGTCTTTGTCGAAGTCTCCATCCTTTAATTTGCCTAGGTCCAGCGCATGTTATCTACATATCTATATAGCTTTGTCAACCCTATAGATAAGTCACGAGACACTTATTTAATGTCTAAAGTGTATCTAGTTAATCTTGATCTTCGTCTGCCTCTCTTTATTTCTTTCTACCTTTCCTTATAAGACATTTTTTAAAAAACTGTCGTGTCGTACAAGGTACCATATAATTGTACTTTGTGTCTATGATGTGTCTTGATTAAATATGGTGTACAATAAAGCATTTATTTATATACTATATATATAAAATAATCTTTTTTTTTCTGTCTTTAGCATTACTCTTGACTACGTCTGTATTTTTCTTAAAATACGAACACATTTAGAACTACCGAAACTACATTATAAGCTCGACGACGATACTGTCAGGCATACAAACTTAGAATACTTGTCATATGCAAATCTCTTGCATACTAATCGGCGTCTTGATAACCGTGCGTCAAATCACAAAGCCGAGCTGATAGCGAGGATTAGCCAGATCTATTCGGATTTATGTCGTTTCTCATCTCAAGTTGCCAAGGCAGTATAATCTATGACAATTCTTGATACTTGCATATCCGTAAATAGTGACAAGAAATTGATGTTTACTCATGGTTCAGTCACCAATAATATGATATCTGGCTAAAGCCAAGACCTCCTTCCTCCTTCGCTCCTTAATGTATAATTATGTTTTTACATACATACATAAGACGTGGTGGCCAAGTAGTTCGAGCAGTTGCCTGCGACGCAAATGTCGCAAGTTCGAATCCCGACTGTACCAATGAGTTTTTCTGAACTTAAGTACAGTGATTAGTCACACCACGAGCTTTACGGTGAAGGAAAACATCGAGAGGAAACCTGCATACGTCTGAGAAATTCAAAGGCGTATGTATAGTCGTGCTTGAGTAACGGCGATGGACTCGCCATCTGTCACGTTGGCACCTAATATACCTCTGGCGGAAAGTGGGTGTGCGGGTATTACCTATACACCTCTGCCTACCCCTTCGGGGACCCTTGTGGGAAGGCGTGAGGATATATTATTATTACATACATACATATAATCACGCCTCTTTCCCGTAGGGGTAGGCAGAGACCACTTCTTTCCACTTGCTGCGATCCTTACATACTTCTTTCGTCGTCTTTGCGACCTTTGCGTCGCAGGCAGCTGCTCGAAAAACTCGGCCACCACGGCTCTCGGTTAAAATACTTCTATCTATAACAACAAGGACCATTGTGGAAAGGCGTATAGATATAAGTTATGGAAAACTAATAAATATGTTCCCACACGATCGTATTCCATTAATAATTTCCTATTTTGCAAAACCGATATTCCGAAGTATTTGAAGCTAGAGGTAAATATTGAAAATATGTGAAGCGAGCAATAATTATAGTTGAGATGGAATATTCAAATGGCTGACTCCAACTATTTATATGTCGTTTATATATCGTATCGGCTCTGGGTGCGGGGATTCGCTAAGGCTGCATGCACTCGCTAAAAATTGCAAGCTATCTCTAGATATATATCACAGCATTTAAGCCGTTCGCGGTGGTAAACCGAAGATTTTGCCCGATATAAATCTTTCTAGAAGAGATGAATTCCCCGACACTCTGATACATTAAACATTCATGCCGCTCAAAAATGCAGGCACCTGTTTTTAACTTCGCTATATTTGCGAATAGCTTTATTCAAATTGTATTTACTTTCTGTAACATAGTTTTATTTGCTTTTTAACTTGATGTACGAGCGTATTTACTACTCTCGTAAGTGCAAAATTTTGTTCTATTTATTATACACTAACTGTACCTTATGGTGTTTCCCACAGTTAAACAGGGTGCAGTGATTTTATTAAGGATATCTATGCCCGCGACTTCGTCCGCGTGGAGTTTAACAAAAAAGTTGTTGTTCAATTTCTTACAAAGCTAAAGTAAGTTAAATCAGTTCTTATTACATCAGCTATCTTCCAGTTAAAGTCTTGTCAAAAGCCAGCCGTTACAGAGATTAGTCGGAACAAACAGACAGAAAAAAAAATTGCTTTTGCTATCTGTACCGTGTATACATCCATATGCATTTAGTAAAAAGCGGTTATTTTAATATTACAAACAGACACTTCAAATTTATTCATTTGTATAGATAAAAGGAACGCCTGCGTATCGTCATGAATCATGCAAAAGTTATGACGTGAAAGCGAAATTAACAAATTAACTTATATTTATAAGTTATCTAATCGATCGGACACTCAAGGATGGGAATGTCAATAGTACATGAAACCGGTGAGCACGTGAGTACAGAAGAACGTAGATCAAGCAAATGAGGTCTGTAGAGAACTCGCGCTCTTAAGCCTATGCCTACTCGTGAGGAACTGGGCGTGATTATAAATTTTGCTTACGTGAAAACTAATAGTTAAATATGTTCTTATATTCATAAAACAACACAAAGTAAATCATCCCCTAATCCATCCCATCCATCCCCCCCATCGAAGGATATAGTTTAGAGTATGGTTTAATGTGGCATACTACCTTTACATGGCTGGTAGGTTTTAGACGATACTGCATTTCGGAAGACGCGAGATCAATCCCACCTTGTGATCGCATTTTCAGTTTCCAAAGATTTTTAAATACAATTTTTTTTGATGTGAAACATCTATAGCCGCACGTAAAACCGATTTCTGGAGTGGCGACGCATGCCGTGGCGACGCGTCGCCATACTTCAGTTACAGTTAGTTGTCACAGTAATACCGTCCTCAGAGGAAATATCGAATATAACTATTACCGAAGTCGACGACGTTACGAATTAAGTAGTTACGATTTGAAATAAATTCGTAAAAAATTAAATCACTTACTCCCTCGGTTTTGTACTGTACATACCTGAAACAAAATGAGGTTTGCATAATTAATATTCTGACTAAAATAATTCTCTTTGTAGAAACATAATAACAACGAAACTTTTTTCCATTAATGCTGATTAAGGCCGTTTGTCCTACAAGAGTCATACTGTATAGTGTATATCTATCGTACACCTGTAGAATCTAATTGCATAAAAACCTTAATTGTACCTTCTTAGACTATATCCTCACGCCTTCCCACAAGGGTCCCTGAAGAGGTAGGCGGAATACCCATACCCCCACTTTCCGCCAGAGATATGTTTGCCAACGTGATATATAGCGAGTCCATCGCCATTTCTCAAGCACGACTGTACATAAACATCTTTGAATATCTTCTTAAACGTATGCAAGTTTCCTATCGAAGTTGTCCTCCACCGTAAAGCTCGCGATGTGACTTATCCTTTACTACGTATTTATACTGTGTATATCTTAACGTGAAATTTTATGTTGCCTAATGATTCTACGTATATAAAAAAATAACGGATATAAATTAAATTTCAAAATAATTTATCTAACCACTAAATATTATATAACCATTGTTCTAAAACTGAAGTAAAAAGTGTTCGTATATGAATGACAAAAGATTAAATGTACCTAGCTGTACCCCGTGGGCCCCGGCCAAGAAAAATCTGATTTTAGAAAGAAATCAGCATTGCTATCCAGCGTGGCAATGCTGCTAGTCTTCTTAGCCTAGATGCCAATTTTAAGTCACTCAAATGTAAGTAGTTAGTTACACAATTGTTTATTGTAAATATTGTTAATCGTTGTTATGTTAATAAATAAAATGTTGTATTTTCATTAACAAAGGATGTTTAACTCGTCTGGGTGAACTTATAACATCACACGTTATTTCTTTATAACGTTTCCTTGTAGTGAGGATGCTGAAATGTAATGGAAAGGAGCGCCACCAAATCTCACGTGATATTTACGGTGACACAGGAATATCTCAAGGGAAAAAAGGTTTTAGCCCTTTGAGAAGTCCTGCAGTTACAAGTATAAATACAGTTGTTCACACTTCTTCACACGCCTTCCCACAAGGGTCCCCGAAGGGGTAGGCAGAGGTGTATAGGTAATACCCACACACCCACTTTCCGCCAGAGGTATATATTAGGTGCCAACGTGACAGATGGCGAGTCCATCGCCGTTACTCAAGCACGACTATACATACGCCTTTTGAATTTCTTCTCAGACGTATGCAGGTTTCCTCTCGATGTTTTCCTTCACCGTAAAGCTCGTGGTGTGACTAATCACTGTACTTAAGTTCAGAAAAACTCATTGGTACAGTCGGATTCGAACTTGCGACCTTTGCGTCGCAGGCAACTGCTCGAACCACCACGGCTCCACGGCACGGGTGTTTCTTGTCAATTTAAATAGATATAGGGCAGAATAGTAGCCATTGCTAAATTTAGTTATCCGACAGGGGCAGTACCCCATCTCACAAAAACCAACCAAATGGTACTGTCTCTTAGCAGTGTCTTATTCGTGGGGTGAGCTGAATATCCAGAGCTCTACAAGGAATGATAAAAACCGACAAAGTGCGAGCCATGCCTCGGTTGTTGCTTGCAACAATAGGTATCCGGTTACTATCGCGCGGCCTGTTTGTTTGTTTGCCAACGTTAGAGTACAAAAAGAAGCATATTAGCTAAAAGTAACGAGACTACCAAAAAGCTTAAAAACGAGGTTTCCGTGAAATGGGTTGAAACAGCAAGTCGCAGTCCTTTCGCAGAAAAATCTGGCAACCAACCGTACCTTTTCCGATAACAATGTTTGAGAGATAATGCAAGGTTTATTTGATAACAGAAAGCCGCTAATCTATTTGGAATATTTCATCCAATAACCACGAATACGATTCGACACAAATCCTTTGTCAAATTCCCTCCATCCCGGCGAGCTATCGAGAAAAGTTTAAGGCAGGCAATTACTTCGGTCAGTGTCCCGCGGAAGATGGATTGCATGAATTACAGGCATCCTTCCTTGGTTACATTTTCACCGTCCTGTATATATTGTGATATAAAATACATTATGAAAGGCACTTTGCGCACGTCAAAGAGTTATAGCGTCCCGTTTTATTGCACACAAGCTATGTATTGCTATGAATCACGCTATCACCCAATAGCTCACGTCAATCAAATTTAATCTGAGAACAAGTTGGAACGTAATTATATGCGATATAGCTATCTAGCCTCCAACAATGATAGTGCTGCTAGGCTTCTTGGGACGCTCCCACGGGGTTCAGATTGGATCGATCTGTTATCTGTAAATAGGTTTGGTACTATTTGGGCCCTTTATTTGTGTTGAAAGTCAATGCTCAAATAGAACCACTCCAGGTCTACAAACGATACGATAATAATATAATATACTTTTCTTAATTACAAACAGTAGAAGCTATTTAAGCATTAGAAATGTTAAAGACCTTGTCCCTTCTACCTAGATCAAGACACTATAAGACTACTTGGAACCGATGAGTACATAAATATCATAACTCCAATATTTATTATAAATACATTATATAAAAGGTATCGTTAGAAATTTGTACATACTTCCTTATTCTGTACTATATACTCGTGATTAAGTCGATAGATTTATTTTTAACTTACTGTTATGTTACTTAGTACTGGATGAGATTAGAATCATTTTTCAAGTGCGCAGTTATAGAAACTCACATCGAGCGCATAAAAGGCTGTTGAAAGTATTCGAGTAATAATGCTGTCTACTTTACCTATACACCCTCCAGGGGCTATAAGCTGAATCTTTCCTTTATCTATTATATATTAAATAATTGATCAGCCAATTGGAAAGCATGCGAGTTAATTGGGCACTCACCTTACACGAGAGCAGTCTGAATTAACTTAATACTAAAATTTGCAGAGTCATTTATTCTAGTTGTTTGACTCAGCATTAACTTGAAATGAGAACGTATAATTAGCCAGTCTCATTAAAAATTACAGATTTTAACAATACTTTTAATTGGACTACAATTGTAATGCTAATTATGCTTAAACACTTTGTTTAGTTCATCAAATACACCTGAATTAATGGAAAAGTTGTGGAATATACATATATTTATATATAAGGGTCCCCGAACAGGTAGGCAGAGGTGTACAGGTAGTTATAGCAATAACTCAAACACGACTATACAAACATGCCTTTTATTTTTCATGTTTTCCTTCATCGTAAACGTCGTGGTGTGACGACTAACCACTGCTGTACTTAACTTCAGAAAAACTGGTTTGTGCATTCGTGCAACGAGTTTTACCAATTAAACTCACTTCCAAAACTGGCTTCCTCATAAAATTCTTAAATAAATAAACCCAAATATAATATTTACAAAGTCAAAGATCTCTTGGAGCAGCAACAACATTATGCTAATAAATTCAGTTAATTATGAACTTAAATAAGGACCTTTAGAAATGTTAACGTGAAAAGAATACTAAAATTTTGAGTAAGACATGCCGTTCTTACTACTTTAATTTATCATGATTGGAATAGTCTAAAGTAAATAAGTACGCTTTCACTATATTCCAAGTATCATTAAGTGATGGTTTGGTAACAGACGTGAATTCGATCCTCGTCTGCGGAAAGATTTTGCTGATACCCATATTTTCTTTGTTATAGTACCTAATAGAGCCATTATTTTTTTGGGACATCTTTAATAATGGATTCTGCCTTATCTACTGACTTTACCGCAATGCAAAATAAATAAATTAATTAATAATTAAAGAGTAATTGAAAATGACCAGTGCTTATGAAGAAACTGTAGATTATGGATAAAGCGTAAAAGTTCAGTAAGTGTAGAGAAGGTCGGTTATTTTATCTCTCTATGTCCTGAGGGACCCGACGTGATAATTAATACAATTGCACGATAGTTAAATAAAAAAATAACGATATGCTTAAAATAAAGGTCGCAAACGACAGAATAAGAAGATTCACCGCTTCCCAGTTTACTCGTGATGTTCTCCTTCACTGTATACAGTTCATTATTGCTATGGTTTAGACTTTAAGGTATTACCATGGTATTACGTAAACCCTATTCTAAATTGATCCGATTTACAGTAGAATAATAATTATTATTGCTTCAATCATTTCTTGCAATGACTATATTATTTATATCAACTCAATTAAAATGTATAATTATTTCACTTGCGAACTAATATTGAATTCATAATTATAGTATACATGTAATGTATAAGCAATAGTTACTTGCACAACGGTTCACTAGTCACTGTCGAATAAAAAGTCAGGTTGTATATTAGCGTCATAGTTGACCTTTTACCTTGAACAAATTGTTTTCCCTTTGCCGATTCCCTCTTCCGTTCGCAGGAGATCAAAGGGCGGCGTGTATGTGTGTCGGTACTATTTGCACACTGATGTCGCGTGTCGAACAGAACAAGGAGGGGGACGCTTTTCTACACATTTCCCGTTAAAAGTAACGTAGGACGAGGACAAAAGTTATGAACAAAAATTTTGGGTCACAAACGGCAGGCGGTGTATATCCAATGTACATATGTTTTATATTTTACAACACCCGTCGTCAATGAAAATTAAGCCTTATGTTTTATTTCACTAGAACGATAATGCCAAGGAAAGGTTTTAGCGTCGCTGACATCGACTATAGGGGTCCTGGCTCTGTGGACAGTGTGCCTACTTGAAATACTTTAATGATCCCAATGATCGTCTTAATATACTGTTTATACTCATATACAAACATACCTTTTAAACAACTATTAGTCAAACTTTGATAGACACATTAGTATAGCTGCAAACTAAGTGACAGTATAACTTTCCAATACCCCATATCGCTTTTCCAAACAAACCGAAAACAGACAGCCGTACAGTCATATCGATGTCTAAATATCTCATTGTTTTTCCTATTTATAACCAGCCACCATCTTGGACTTTTGTCCTGTCTGAGAAATCGAAAGACTCGCCATTTGCATCTAAATGTATCCCTGGCGGAAACTGGCTTTTATTACTCCTCTGTTTACCACTTCGGTTTGTGGAAAGGTTTAGATGCGAATATTAGCAGAAATTTCACTCAGTTGGTATGTATATAAAAACATTTTCTCAAGAACAAGAAAATAAAGGATGTGATTCAGAAAACGGTATTTTACTTATAGTATATTCATCCTACTTTTGCACAAATGCTTTTGTATTCAAGTTGAGTGGCCCGAGTATACATATACTGAGAGCGTGGGGTGAATGCACTCACCGTTTCACGTTAGAAGGGGAGGAAAAACAACCAGTGTATAGCTTACATTTCAACGCTTATGCAAAAATATTCGCATAACAATGCAACTAGGTATGTGCAATTGCAGAGCCAACGTCCTTAACGAGAAAGCTTAGAGTCACATAACTGTAATGGCATAAGTTAGTTTTGTGAAGTTATACTGAACCTTGTATCAAAGGTAATAGGTATCAAATTACGGGTAAAAAATATATAATACTTATAAAATAGCCGTGGTGGCCGAGTGGTTCGAGCAGTTGCCTGCGACGCAAAGGTCGCAAGTTCGAATACCGACTGTACCAATGAGTTTTTCTGAACTTAAGTACAGTGATTAGTCACACCATGAGCTTTACGGTGAAGGAAAACATCGAGAGGAAACCTGCATACGTCTGAGAAGAAATTCAAAGGCGTATGTATAGTCGTGCTTGAATAACGGCGATGGACTCGCCATCTGTCACGTTGGCACCTAATATACCTCTGGCGGAAAGTGGGTGTGTTGGTATTACCTATACACCTCTGCCTTCCCCTTCGGGGACCCTTGTGGGAAGGCGTGAGGATATATATATATATAAAATCCTCTTTAACTTCGTTCGGAAATCACATTCTTTTTCATATCTTACCCTAAACTGTGAACATATATGTTACATTAGGAGAGTAGACTTTGTATGTATTGCCAACCGCAAGTTATCACGCCGAGTCCCAAACGGGGAAGGCAGAGAGAATAGAGCGCCAGTTCTCTCTAGACTTACATACCTCTTTCGCTTCATCCACATACATACGTCTTTAAAGTTCCTTATAAACGTACAGAGGTTTCCTCTGAATGTTTTCCTTCACTATAAAGTTATACTGAAGTTACCTACTGTACTTAATCTCAGAAAACTTATTGAGTCGATTTAAACTTGCAACGTTGCATACGACAATATATCACGTACACTAACAGGTACATTATAACAATCATATAGTCTTCTCATAGTACTCCAAGCATATGACAATATATCAAGATATTAGAAATCCAGGATAGTTGTCCAGAAGACCGTTAATTGCAGAGGGTAAGGGGGACTGAGATCGAACTCGTGCGACTGTATACAGGTAACGTTTGTTCTTTTTACTGCGCATACAGTTATCGGGCACATAGAAACGATACAGTTGGCCCTGAAAGATGGGAGCATCAACTTAACCATGAATTGCTTTAATGTCCTACAACCACTCGGCTAGTGGTAAGCAACGTTTGTAGAGGTTGTTAGTTTCAGGCAAGAGGACATTAGAGAGATAATATTACTTAATTGTAACGTTTGATAGCCTTCACTGGACGCTTAATGCCCAATCACGTTACATTAAACCCCTTTTTAACGTTACATAAGCCTAAACAATATTGTTGCGTGATTATTATACATACGAATTTATATAACCTAACATAGTTACGGGCAGGTTTCCAGATAAAGGTGGAACTCAATCAATTAATAAATAAATAATACTGTTCAATAGCAGGATAATAAAAAAAAAACATTTTCTTACATTATCTTTTTTTAACATCATTAGGACGGCTACAATCCTAATAGTAAAACATAAAAGCCATAAGATAAAGACAGAGAATAGGCAGATCCCTATCCCGAGAGGTACTCATCGTGATATATATGTATGTATGTATATATTACTTACTACATACGAAACATGACCCAACTATCGGGCAACTGCCTACGCAAGCCGCAAATTCAGTCGCTTTGTGCCTACTTACTTTCTACAACAATGAAAAGGGCAACCACCCAAAGCCGGTATCGACCTCTGTAATGACGTCACATGAGCTCAATAATAAAATTAACGTCGTATATTGCCTTAAGTCGGGAGAAAGCCAAATTAATTAAGGCCGCGAAACATCATAAATTAGGTTCATGGGTGACAAAAAATGTCACAGAACCCAACGTGCTTGGTAGAGGCCGTTCAAACCTGGGCAGCGAAATGAAAATAATTGCACGTCAAATGAGTTGAATGGCGCCTATTTAAAGCGGTGGTGGCGTTACGTCACGATTAATGACCCTTAACACTCTGAAAGGGGTACCAATTTACCCCATCTCCCAAGTAAGTATATGGAATATTAGTAGATACAACTATTAATTTTTAATTTGGGGATATTGGTAATTAGAAGGTCGTTCATATGACATATATATCTATGGTCTTTATAAAATAAGAGCCGTTATGGCTGAAGTGGTCTGTAGTTCTGTACCATTGTTTTTCTAGTTTTAAGTCCAATTTACACCACGAGTTTCACGGTCAAGGAAGATAAAATTTGGTAACAAAACAACACGTTTGAGAAGAAAATAATTGACGTTTGTTGCAGTTCTTCTTGTGGAAAAGTGGCAGGCTCACCGTCTGTCACGTTAGCTCTCTCCGTTGGATATCTCCGGTTAAACGAAGGTGCTATTAAACCTTTGTTTACTTCTTGCTTCTGCTTATTTCATATCCTTGTATTTCATATCACAGCTTATCAATCAGTTTATGTAAACAATATTTTCGGTACAAAATATGTAAATGAGGAAAAGCCAATATTTCCTCAAACGTTGAGAAAACGTCTTTTCATACGTTTGATGTGCGTCGCGATGCCATTTCCTGCAGCGGAAGCACATTTATAAATAAAGCATTCTCATAAATAAATTTCAGACTTCAGCGATACATTGAAGGGGAAAACCTGAATGGGTGGGTGGTATCCGCAAAAATCGATCTTTTATCGAGGCTAATCGTATATCACTCCAATTTAGATAAACGTTTGGCAGTTGGGGAGCGGCTTGAATATCAGGAATGTAGATTGAAATTATACGAATAGAGATTGACAGTATTTTAATTTGAAGATAGGGTCCAATATTTATGACTTTTTTTTTTTATAATGATCTTAATTCACCTCTCTCTCTCTTTCTCGTTTATGGCAACAGAGGACTATTATAGACTCATCTTATGGCAAACCAGCACATTTTTTGCCATGCTTAGAATGTGAGAAAACTGGGGTAAGTAGAAACATTGCTAAACAAAGCAATATGATGCCGAGACGGTACTCACTATCTAGGTCACTGACCCTATTTTCCAGAAACGATAACAACCTGTACCTACACATCGCGACCGAAATATTTTATATATTATTTACAGAAAGGAAATGTAAAAGACAGGTACATGATTCTGAAGGAAGCCCCCAAAGAGCTTCCTACAATATCATTTCTCGCTGCTTTTTTTTCTCGTAAATTGAACAGAAACATAGCGGAAGTTATTCTGTTATATATATCTTCCTTCAGATTGTCAATACTTGTATCCTCTGTGTGAAGCACTCAAAATAGATTTGATAAACCAATTTTATTACCTAATATTAACAAAGGTTAGATAAAACTTAAGTTAGATAAAAGCCTGAAATTCGATCTTGTCTGGTCATTTTCTCAAATAGATTTAATCCAAAGAACATTTTAAAGTAAAAAGGCGTTTATAAAAGCCTCTTGGCACATAATCTATGTAATGTGTAAAGTTTTAAGCGCCGTTCTTGAAAAATGACAAAGTAATGCTAAGCTGCAGGGCTGTACTTTCTACGGAAGTCGTTACGATGTTATAGAGACAGTTGGAATAGTCCTCGGTCTTATAAAGTTAATATCACTCTGCAGTTATATTGTCGAAAATACTTTAAAGAGGCGGTTACGCTTCAAATTTGAGGAACACGGCACTCTTAAAAGCTCCTTCTAAATAATCCAAAAAATTCAAACATTTCTGCCACAAATATCCAACTTATGGGTAAATTCATTACCTATTACGTAGACCTTCTAATACGGTCTTGTTATTTTATACACAATCTATTTATCTCTTCCTTTCCTGCACCCTTATACCGGTACTGGTAGTAAAGTATTTATCTGTCCTAACATACTATGACAAATTGGACTAGCTCCGGGTAAATCCATCGAACTGGGAACCTTACAGAACGGAATTTTACCCTGACCGTTACGTAATTATGATGATTAGATCTTGGACTATTGTAATCAACAGGGCAAGGTCGCGAGCTTCGACCTGGCAATGCTATAATATACAAAGTACAGTTAATTAAATTGTTTACTGACATACGATACACATATAACGTAGATTATGTAAATAAAGATCAATAATTAGTACAGGCTTGGGGAACGTGGAACTAATGCATATCAAGCGAAGTTATGATACTTTACTCGTGGACAGTAATTGGAAGGTTGACCATCTCCCATTTCCAGGCACACGTACGCTTAGCCCACTGTGGGTTAAGCCTGCATCTGTCAGGTACCTCATACCAGTTGGTCGATTAGCTTAACCCAAATCATCGCTGTTAAGATAAAAGTAAGCCACAGTCACACAAACTCGTTTATTCTAGCAAACTCTACTCGCGGAAGAGAACGGGTCCGAACGTGGGAGAATGGAAATTGTCAAAAGTACTAGAAACCAGCGAGCATGTATGAAGGAGACTAATGAATTTGTATGAAGCGAAAGAAGTATTTTATTCTAACGAGAACTTGCGCTCCACCCTTTCTGTCTACCTCGCGCGGGACTCGGCGTGATGGTATGTATGTAGCTCTATTTGATATCTCTGGATTTTACTTTCAATATCAGAAGTATTTCCATAGTTAATAACGAAAATTGCTGACTTAGGCGGTCTTACTTATATTGGCCGCCTTTGTAGGATAAACAATAAGTTACCTAAGTAAAGGTTAAAAGCCTTTGAATATACTTTAAATAGTTTTTATAACAAAAATACTGAGTATTTGTTTTGTGTAAAGTCATATTTAAAATCTAAGTAATACTTATGTATGTATTGTTTATCGAAAATCAATATATAAAGTCTTTGTAGAGAGTACCTTAACTTGCAATTAATTAAGTTCGCCTGCTATTCCAAGTCTATTGTTCAAGCAATAATGGCATTTGAGCCTAATCCCGAAAGGGTGAATATCCCAAAGCCTGACAAGGGTGTTCTGCCTTCGAGTCTCCGCCCTACATATGTGAATGTGTAACTGGAACAAGTGCCGAGTGGCCTTTTAGATGAAGAGTTGCTAAAGTTTTTTTGCGATAGACAGGGCAAACAAAATTATATCAATGTAGGCGTGATTAGTGTCTGACGAATATATTCCTTGAGAACTCTACATTAGGTTATATAAGGTACACAAGTAAAGAATGCAAAAAAATAATGTAAGTAACAAAAACACGACTTAACAACATACCGTTATACGTGGGTTGTAGAATAGGCGGAACTTTATACTGGCACATTAAGTCAAATTATATATCCTCACGCCTTCCCACAAGGGTCCCCGAAGGGGTAGGCAGAGGTGTATAGGTAATACCCACACACCCACTTTCCGCCAGAGGTATATTAGGTGCCAATGGATTTCTGGATGTAATATGGGGCAATCAATAAGGCTCTGACTAGAAATTCTTTTTCCAGCTTTAAATAATATATAGGTTAATGTATGCCCTCATTTGCGGTAGTAAAATAGCACAAAGTTAAAAGCACATCGCTTATTACGTACTCATGCTTGTATTTACCCGGTAAATGTCGTAAAAACTTCTGTTAGTGTTACTGTAGTGGTAACTTTACTGCTACACGTAAAACCTGCCAGCCATCTTGTAAAATATTATATCTCAAACTGGAGGTAAGAGTGATAGCACCTACAATACGCCGAAGATATATTTCTGTCTCAAAGTGACAGATGCCGAGTCTAACAGAGTAGACTTCACAAAAGCCTTTAAATTTCTTGTCAGATGTAATCATCTGTTTTTAACGGCATTTGCACTGGGAAACTGCGATCTCGACTTTGCAGGTAACTTAAACTACTCGGCTAACCTGTCTCCTCCTAAAAGATAAGCACTGTAACTTGATATTACTCTGTGCTACTCACGGACGAGATACATACACATATGTACGTGCTGTACATTGTCTCTAAAACGAGTATTTTAACCTCGCTCTCATGTAATCCAGAAATAACCATCAATTTGTACTGAATCCAAAGCTATTATGCAGAGCGGTGTGGCTACATAACTGAACTCAATTAGTACAATTAATTTCTTTAGCATAGTCCTTTTACTCATTGCGATGCAGGGTGTTATGCAATTTTTTTAATATTTTTTTTTATTATGTTAATCACCACAATTTGTTTTTCAATAAAGTTTGCTTAGCAACACAGCTAAGGGACACCTCTTGTTAGGGCTTAGGTTAAGTTGCTGTTTCAAGAGGTAAGAAGAGATCACATTTATGTTTACAGAGCATTGAGTGATTTACAACATACCTCATCAGTTTCCTACGAATGCTATCAATATCAGTGCGAATCTTTCCTACTTTATCTTGGATTAGCAGTGTCGGCTTTTCATCCCCGACAATCAGCTCGGTGGCGCGAGTTCTCTCACCCTAACATTACGTCAGTATAATCCTGAGTGCCATTTGGTTTGTAAGCGTGTCTTGAGTGC
>JACCPG010009020.1:0-11786 GCA_016069955.1 Drepana arcuata
TCAGCGAAGCGCTGGACGTGTTCTTCGATGTGCGCAAGGTGCCGGGCCTGAAGAAGAAACCTTCCACCTCCGAACTGGTGGACTGGCTCAAGCTGCTGATGGCCGACAATATCGGCGAAGCGGTGCTGCGCGAGCGCGACCCCACCAAGGCGATCCCGCCGCTGGCCGGTGCCTTGGTGAAGAACGAGCAAGACGTGCAACTGCTTGAACGTCTGGCATTCATGAGCCGTCGCGGTAATCGATAATGTTGCTCAACCTGTTCAATGAAATGCGCGCAGCCAAGGTGCCGGTCTCGGTGCGCGAGCTGCTCGACCTGATCAACGCGCTGAAACAGCGCGTGACCTTCGCCGACATGGACGAGTTCTACTACTTGGCCCGGGCGATCCTGGTCAAGGACGAACGGCATTTCGACAAGTTCGACCGAGCCTTCGGCGCCTACTTCAACGGCCTCGAAAAGCTCGACGACCACCTGCAGGCGCTGATCCCCGAAGACTGGCTGCGCAAGGAATTCGAACGCTCGCTGAGCGACGAGGAACGCGCACAGATCCAGTCCCTCGGCGGCCTCGACAAGCTGATCGAGGCGTTCAAGCAACGCCTGGAAGAACAGAAGGAACGCCACGCCGGCGGCAATAAGTGGATCGGCACCGGCGGTACCAGCCCGTTCGGCTCCGGCGGCTACAACCCGGAAGGTATTCGCGTCGGCGACGCCGGCAAACGCCAGGGCAAGGCCGTCAAGGTCTGGGACCAGCGCGAGTACAAGAACCTCGACGACCAGGTGGAACTGGGCACGCGTAACATCAAGATCGCCCTGCGCCGCCTGCGCAAATTCGCGCGCCAGGGTGCGGCCGAAGAGCTGGATATCGACGGCACCATCGACCACACCGCCCGCGACGCCGGGCTGCTGAACATCCAGATGCGCCCGGAGCGGCGCAACACCATCAAGCTGTTGTTGCTGTTCGACATCGGCGGCTCGATGGACGCCCATGTGAAGATCTGCGAGGAACTGTTCTCGGCATGCAAGACCGAGTTCAAGCACCTGGAGTACTTCTACTTCCACAACTTCGTGTACGAGTCGGTCTGGAAGAACAACCAGCGCCGCACCTCGGAGCGCACTTCCACCCAGGACCTGCTGCACAAGTACGGCGCCGACTACAAAGTGATCTTTATCGGCGACGCGTCGATGGCGCCGTATGAGATCACCCAGGCCGGCGGCAGCGTCGAGCATTGGAATGAAGAGCCAGGGTATGTGTGGATGCAGCGCTTCATGGCCAAGTACAAGAAGCTGATCTGGATAAACCCGTACCCGAAAGACACCTGGGGCTATACGGCATCGACGGGGATTGTGCGCGAGTTGGTCGAAGACCAGATGTACCCGCTGACGCTGCGCGGGCTGGAAGAAGGGATGCGCTTCCTGTCCAAGTGATGGCAGGCCTGTAGACGATGGTATCGGCTACAGGCAACTTCACTCAGCAGTGCTCGCTGTCGATCCAGGCAAACTTGAGGAACAGCGCAGCGAACTGTTTGACCAGTTCCGAATCCTGACGGTCGACTTTCCCATCATTGTTGACGTCCTGGTTGATCGAGACAGTGCTCCCCCGACCATTACCGTCGCTGTACACCGCCGCCGAATAGACAATGGTTTCATCTCGGGGCGCCCCTTCCCCTTGATGAAAGTGCAAGCGCACCGTGTCGGGAATCCCGTTGTTATCAAAGTCCCCGGCAAATACCTTCAGGTACTTGTCGAAGGGTTCGTCGAGGCTGAACCATTCGAACGCCAGGAACAGCTGGGCAAACTCAAGGGCCATCTCCCGGTCCACGGCGTCGACAATACCGTCCTGATTGAGATCGTCCGCAATGACCCAGTCGAACTTGCCGTTTTCGGTGATATCGAACGCCGTCGCCCGGTGGACAAGCGCGGGGGCTTGGGAGTCGTCATAGAACTCCAGATAGACCACGTCGGGAATATCGTTATCGAACACATCTTGGGCAAATATCTTCAAATAGCGCATGGCAAAACCTGACTAGGGGATGGACCTATCAAGATTTGCATGACTGCACTCAAGCAGCGAAGACGACAAACGCTGGCACTCCCGTAGGAGTTTTCTTTACGCGGTAAACCTGCGCAGATACGCCACATGCTGCTGATGCGCCGTCTCCTGCACCACCGGCGCCAACCTGACATTTTCCCCCGGCAGGCACTGCGCCAGTCGCGCCAGCGCCAACGGCGTCAACGCGCCCAGGCGTGGATACCCGCCAATGGTCTGCCGGTCATTGAGCAACACAATCGGCTGTCCATCCGGTGGCACCTGGATGGCCCCCAACGGAATCCCTTCGGAAATCAATGACGGCCCCTGGTACTGCAACGGCGTGCCCAACAGGCGCATGCCCATGCGGTCGGCGCGGCTGTCCAGCGCCCATTCGGTATTGAAGGCATCGAACAGGCTCTGGCCGCTGAACTGGCCAATCTGTGCACCGACGATCACATCCAGCGGCCCCTTGGCGGGCAGGACTGAATCGCTCAGCACTTTCATCGCACCGCCGGTCCCGGAATAGCCTAACCGCGCGCCTTCGACCAACGCCTTGCCGAAGCCATCCAGCCCGCCCAACTCCTCGCGCACCACCGTGGCACAACTGCCCAGCACCTGCGGCGCATCAAAGCCGCCCGGCGCCGCCAGGTAGGCCCTGGCCCCGCTGAAAGGCTGGGTAAAGCGCAGGCGTTGGCCCTTTTGCAGGATGAAACTGCGGCCGGGGCTGATGGCGCGTTCGTCGATGTACGCACCCAGGTCCGCACCGGCCAAGGCCAGCAGGCAATATTCCTCGGCCTGCACGGTAAAACCGCCGAGGGTGATTTCCACCACCGGCGCATCCAGCGCATTGCCCAGCAGCCAATTGGCCCAGGACAGCGACACCCAATCCAGCGCACCGCCCTGGGTCACGCCGAGGTGGCGCACGCCAAAGCGGCCGGCGTCCTGCAACAGGCACAGTGGCGTGCTGGCCTCGATCAACAAGCGGCTCATGCCTGCGCCTCCAACGGCGTGTCGTCGCCACCCAGGTGGATAAATTCCGCGTGATCGACGGCTTCAAAACGCACCGTATCACCGGGTTGCATCAGGCTGTAGCCGTCGCGTTCGCGGTCGAACAGCTTGGCCGGGGTGCGGCCGATCAGGTTCCAGCCGCCGGGAGATACCACCGGGTAGGCGGCCGTTTGCCGCTCGGCGATGCCGACGCTGCCGGCCGCCACGCGCTTGCGCGGGGTACTCAAGCGTGGTGTGGCGAGGATTTCGTCGACCAGCCCCATAAAGGCAAAACCGGGGGCGAAGCCAAGGGCGAATACCTGGTATTGGTGGGCACTGTGACGACGGATCACTTCATCGACCGCCAGGCCACTGCGCTGGGCGAGCAACGTCAGTTCAGGGCCGACGCTCGGGTCGTACCACACCGGCAGCACATGGCACCGGCCGCCGCCCTGGGCCTGGGGTTGCAGGTCAGTCAGGGCTTCGTCGATCAACGCGCGGGCCTGGGACGGGCTCAACGCGGTGAGGTCGTAATGCACCATCAACGTGGTGTAGGACGGCACCAGGTCGACCAGCGCGGACCCGAAACCGCTGCGCAAGCGCTGGGTGGCGGCGAGCATCCACGGCATGTTGGCTTCGGCAATCACGTCAAACAGACGCACCATCAGCGCGTCGATGGCCACCACTTCAATGCGTGGCTTCATGCTGGCTTCAATGCCTCGCGAATGCGCTGCACGGCGGCGACCGAGCTCGCGTTGTCGCCATGCACGCACAGGGTGTTGGCCCGCAATACCAGTGGGCTGCCATCACTGGCCGTCAGGGCCTCGCCACGGGAAAGGGTCAGGGCCTGCTGGACGATGGTGTCGGAATCATGGTGCACGGCACCCGGCAATTGGCGCGAAACCAGATGCCCCTTGGGGTCGTAGGCACGGTCGGCGAAGGCCTCGAACCACAGGATGACCCCGTATTCATCGCCCAGGGCCTGGGCCGCGCTGTTGTCGCGGGTAGCCAGCAGCATCAGCGGCAGGTCGCCATAGGCGGCCACGGCCTGGATTACCGCGCGCAGCTGCACCGGGTTGGCCATCATGTCGTTGTACATCGCGCCGTGTGGCTTGACGTAGCTGACCCGCCCACCCTGGGCGCGGCAGATGCCGTCGAGGGCGCCGATCTGATAATGCAGCAGGTCCTGGATTTCTTCGGGCGTGTAGGCCATGGAGCGACGACCGAACCCTTGCAGGTCCTGATACGCCGGGTGCGCGCCGACTTGCACACCGTGCTTGAGCGCCAGGCCGACGGTCTTGCGCATGATGCTCGGGTCGCCGGCATGGAAGCCACAAGCCACGTTGGCGCAATCGATGAACGGCATGACCTCGGCGTCCAGACCCATCGTCCAGTTGCCAAAGCTTTCGCCGATGTCGCAATTCAGTAGCAGGCGGCTCACGGTGGTCGCTCCTGTAGGCTTTGTTTTTTTGTAGTGTGGGATTTTTTACACAGAACTCGCAACTTGTCCTGGCACCCCAACGACGCTTATCGTGGAATAACTCGATTTTTGGCGCTGGCCCGGTGCGGCGTCCAACTAATAAAAACCGATCCAAGCATAAGAAAAGTTGATCCCATGAATTTGAAGTTCCTCGAAACCTTCGTCTGGGTGGCCAAGCTCAAGAGCTTTCGGCTGACCGCCGAGAAGTTGTTCACCACCCAGGCCTCGATTTCCAGCCGCATTGCCGTGCTGGAAAGCGAGCTGGGCGTGAAGTTGTTTCTGCGCGACTCACGGGGCGTGAGCCTGACCCCGGAAGGCCTGAAGGTGCTCGATTATGCCGAGCAGATGATGGTGACCATGCAAGGCCTGAAGCAGTCCCTGGAGACCACCAGCAGCAAGGTCGGGCGCATCCGCATCGGCGCGATGGACACGGTGATCCACACGTGGCTGAGCCCGCTGGTCGCCGAGTTGATGGACCATTTCCCGCTGGTAGAAATCGAGTTGGTCGCCGATACGGCGCTGAACCTCAGCGATCAGCTGCAAAAAGGCTTTCTGGATTTGATCCTGCAAACCGACCTGCTGCGCCTGGAAACCGTGCGCAGCCTGGAACTGGCCAGCCACCCCATGGCGTGGATCGTCGCCAGCCAATCGATCTACAACCGCGACTACGCGTCCCTCGCCGAACTGGCTCAGGAGCGCATCATCACCTATTCGAAAAACTCCCACCCGCACCAGGATGTGCTCAGCCTGATGCAAGCCAATGGCGTGGCCGCGCCGAGGATGAACTGTGTGAACTCCGTGTCGGCGATCACGCGGTTGCTGCGTGATGGCTTCGGCATTGGCGCACTGCCGCCGGTGCTGGTCACTGAGGAACTCGCGCGCGGCGAACTGGTGATGCTGCCGATGGCGCAGCAACTGCCGAATCTGCAGGTGGTGGTGTCGTGGCGTGTGGGGGTGGAATTGGTCGAGGAGATTGTCGGGCTGTGCCAGAAGGTGGTGGCGCAGTATGCCGAGGAAGTGGGCGCGGAGCGCATGGTGCTGGCCTGACCCGCCCAAACCTGCAGGAGCCGGCTTGCCGGCGATAGCGCCTCAGAGTCGCGTGAGCCGCATCGCCGCAAGCCGGGCGCCTACAGTGAATCAAGGTGGCCGTTAGAGGCCTTTCAGATCTCGCTCTTCGATTGGCCGGCTCTGGCGCAGGCGCTTGCCGCCCAGCACTACCCAGTCGATCAGGCGGAACAGGCATTCCAGGCCGAACGACAGCAGCATCGCCCCGCCCAGGCCCCAGCCCATGGCTTCGGGGGTCAACAGGATCTGGTAGCTGTAGCCATTCCAGGTTTCCAGGCGGATATCCGGGTCGGCAGCCACGGCCACTTGCAGCGCGCGGATGTACCAGGGGCCTTGCATCGCCTGGAATTGCTTATCCAGCGCCACCTGCCGATCGAGCATGGCGCCCAGGCTGTTGGCATCGCTCTGGAACACCGGGTCATCGCTGGCGCGGTAGTGGGCGACCAGCGCCTGCAGGTCGCCATTGAAGAACTGCTGCGCGGTGGATTCGAACCCGCGCAGGCCGGTCTGGGCCTCGATCAAGTGGGCTTCGACGCGCTTGGCGTAATCGTTGATGAACCCCGGCACTTGCACGCCGACCAACAGGCCAATGGCAAACAGCACCAACCGCAGGTAACTGAGCAACATGGTCGATATCCTTACTCGGTGATGCCCTGGCTGACGCATTCACCGCGTCGCCACAGGCTCCATTGGCCCGGTTCGTAGCGGGTCCAGTTTTCGTTGTCGGTCAACGGCTCGGTAGCGATCACCGTCACCACATCGTTGGGCGTGGTTTCGGCCTGAAAATCGACGATCACGTCGACATCTTTCAGGCGCGCGGGGCCAAACGGCGCACGCCGGGTAATCTGCGCCAATTTCGTCGAGCAAAAGCAAAACAGCCAGTCGCCATCGCTGAGCAGGCAATTGAACACGCCTTTGCTGCGGTATTCGGCGCAGGCGGCGATCAGGTCCGGCAGCATTCGCTCGATGTCCACCGGCTCGGGGAACGCCTCGCGCACGCGGTTGAGCAGGTCGCAGAACGCCGCTTCGCTGTCGGTATCGCCGACCGGGCGGTAGAAGGTGGCGCGCGGGGTGAAGTCCGCCAGTTGGCCGTTGTGGGCGAAACACCAGTTGCGCCCCCACAGCTCACGCACGAACGGATGGGTGTTGGCCAGGCTCACCTTGCCGACGTTGGCCTGGCGGATATGCCCGATCACCACTTCGCTCTTGATGGGATACCGCTGCACCAGCAGGGCGACTTCCGACTCGCTGCTGGCGGCCGGGTCCTGGAACAGGCGCAGGCCACGGCCTTCGTAGAAGGCGATGCCCCAACCGTCGCGGTGCGGGCCGGTGCGCCCACCGCGCTGCATCAGCCCGGTAAAGCTGAACACGATATCGGTGGGGACGTTGGCACTCATGCCCAATAATTCACACATGCCAGGGCTCTCGCTGCAGGGCGGACAACGTTAAAGGCGCGGCTCGACGCGCATACCGCTCACGGGGGCAGGACGGCGCAAAGGCTCGTCGTCATCGTCCGGCTCGGCGGCCAGGGCGGCATCGACGGCGGCCTTGCGCTCCCGGCGGGCATTGGCGGCGCGCTCGATGGGCCAACGGATCAACACGAACACGAGGTACACGGCAAACGCAATCATCGTGTACATGAACAGATCGGAGATCGCCCGCCAGGCGTTGTTGCCGACCTTGAGCACCAGGTCCAGCGCGGTAATGGCCACGGCCGGCGCGAACTGGGTCTTGACCGGGTCGACGATGGTCGGGCTGAACAGCAGCACCGCCATCAGCAATTGCAGCGGCTCGCGCAGCCAGCGCCAGATCCAGCGGGTCATGCGCCACCACACCAACAGGCAGCCCAAAGCGGCAAAGGCGTAGAGGCCCCAAGCGGTCAGATAGTCGTTCTCGGTCATGGTGTCCATGGCAAGGTAGGCAAACAGGCGGCTATGATAACGGCTTTTGCGTGTCGCGGCTGCAATGCCTGCCACCTTCCGCCAGACAGAGAGTGATCCATGCCGTCATCGACCCACATCACTGCCGCCCCGATTGCCCGCAAGGCCCCAGGCCAGGACCCGTACGCCTGGCTGCAGGAGCGTGACAGCGCCGAAGTCCTCGATTACCTCAAGGCCGAAAACGCCTGGCAGGAAGCCCAGCTCGCCGACCAGCAGGCCTTGCGCGAAACGCTGTTCGAAGAGATCAAGGGCCGCATCCTCGAAACCGACCTGTCGCTGCCCTCGCCGTGGGGCCCGTACCTGTACTACACGCGCACCACCGCCGGTGACGAATACGCCCGCCACTACCGCTGCCGCCGTCCGGCCGACGACAGCAACCAGGTCGACGACAGCAGCGAAGAACTGCTGCTGGACCCGAACGTGCTGGCCAATGGCGGATTCTTCTCCCTCGGGGCATTCAGCATCAGCCCCGACCACCAACGCCTGGCCTACAGCCTGGATACCAGTGGCGAGGAGATCTACACCCTGTTTGTGAAGGAATTGGCCACCGACAAGGTCAGCGAACTGGCGTTCGAGAACTGCGACGGCAGCATGACCTGGGCCAACGACAGCCTGACCCTGTTTTTCGGCGAACTCGACGACACGCACCGCCCGCACAAGTTGTATCGCTATCGCCTGGACGGCACCGCAGCGCAGGAAGTGTTCCACGAGCCCGACGGGCGTTTCTTCCTGCATTGCTACCGCTCCAGCTCCGAGCGCCAACTGTTGCTGGCCCTGGGCAGCAAGACCACCAGCGAAATCTGGGCGCTGGACGCCAACCAGCCGCACCTGGACTTCACTTGCCTGGCGCCACGGGTCGAGGACCATGAATATGACGTCGACCACGGCAAGCTCGACGGCGAGTGGACCTGGTTTATCCGCAGCAACCGCGATGGCATCAACTATGCGCTGTTCGTCGCTGCGGACACCGGCGATGTGCCGACCGAGGACCAGTGGCAGAACCTGATCCCCCACAGCGACGACGTGATGCTCGACGGTGTCAGCCTGAACGCCAGCGCCATGACCCTGAGCCTGCGCATTGGCGGCCTGCCCGTGATCGAAGTGCACCCGCAAGGCGTGCCGGCCTATCGCGTGGAATTGCCTGATGCTGCCTACAGCCTCTACGTACAGAACAGCCTGGAATTCCCCAGCGACAAGATTCGCCTGCGCTACGAAGCCCTGAACCGCCCGGCCCAGGTCCGTCAGCTGGAGCTGGCCAGCGGCGCACAACAGGTGCTCAAGGAAACCCCGGTACTTGGCGTGTTCAATGCCGATGACTACGTCAGCCAGCGCCTGTGGGCCACCTCCGCCGATGGCACCCAGGTGCCGATCAGCCTGGTGGTCAAGCGCGACCAGCTCGGCAAGCCGACGCCGCTGTACCTGTATGGCTACGGCGCCTACTGCCACAGCCTCGACCCATGGTTCTCGCATGCGCGCCTGAGCCTGCTCGACCGTGGCGTCGCTTTCGCCATTGCGCATGTGCGCGGCGGCGGCGAACTGGGTGAAGCCTGGTACCGCAACGGCAAGCAGGCCCACAAGCAGAACACCTTCAGCGACTTTATCGCGTGTGCCGAACACCTGATCGCCCAGGGCCTGACCACGTCCAGCCAACTGGCGATCAGTGGCGGCAGCGCCGGCGGCCTGTTGATCGGCGCGGTGCTCAACCAGCGTCCGGAGTTGTTCCAGGCGGCGATTGCCGAGGTGCCTTTCGTCGATGTGCTCAACACCATGCTCGACCCGGAACTGCCGCTGACCATCACCGAGTACGATGAATGGGGCAATCCCGAAGAGCCCGAGGTGTATGCGCGCATCAAGGCCTACGCGCCGTACGAAAACGTCAGCGCCCAGGCCTACCCGGCCCTGCTGGTGATTGCCGGCTACAACGACAGCCGCGTGCAGTACTGGGAAGCGGCCAAGTGGGTGGCCAAGTTGCGTGACACCGCCACCTCCGACAACCTCCTGCTGCTCAAGACCGAGCTGGGCGCCGGCCATGGTGGGATGAGCGGTCGTTACCAGGGATTACGTGACGTAGCGCTCGAATATGCATTTGTGTTCAAGGCACTGGGGCTGGTTTAAGGAACTTAGCGCGGCGGTCCTGTCTGAACACAGGACCGCCTACCTGATTGATGGATCAATACTGCAGCCATGCCTCCACCGACGCTCCTGAATAACGAAATCCGCGACATGCTCATGGACTGCGGCCTGTTCGACCCGCTGTTGCCGGAAGATTTCCACGTGGCCGCCGGCTACTTCAATATCAGCAGCATTGCCCGCGATGAGGTGATTTTCCTCGAGGGCGATGCCGGCACGTTCATGTGCATCCTCCACAGCGGCCAGGTGGCCGTGCAGAAATCCAGTCACACCGGCCAGCGCCTGACGATCGCCACCCTGCGCAGTGGGCGCGCTTTCGGTGAAATGGCGGTGCTGGACGGCGAGCGGCGTTCGGCCAGCTGCGTGGCCGCCAGTGACTGCGTGCTGCTGAACCTGGGCAAGGATTCCCTGGAGAAGATGCTCAACGAAGCGCCCCGGGTGGCCGCCAAGATCATCCGCGCCATTGCCATTGCCCTGTCCAAGCGCCTGCGCATGGCCGACGGGCAATTACTCTCGCAACAGTTCTAGCCGCCGGGCGTCTTCGGTTTGCTGTCGTTTTGCAGCAGGCCGGGCACCGTCTGGTCCTTCGGCGGCGTCGGCAGCACGATGGGCACCAGGGGCGGCGAGCCGTTGGTCTTGGGCACGGCGGGCGGGGTGACTTGCGGGTAGAGCGTCGGCGTTGGCGTGCCCGGCGCGCCTGGGGTTGGCGTCGGGGCGACCGGTACGGTTTGCAACTCCTGAGCCTGCGCCGCACCCAATGCGAGCGCGCTCAACACAATGACCGTTAGAATGCTGCACTTCATCGATGGCTCCATGGCCTGACCGGAATGTCACAAGGCTACTCCCAACCGCGCAAGAATGCCCTTCCCAATGAGATTTCCATGAAACGTTTCGTTCTGCTGGACACCACCCCGATCCCCGACAATGGCGGAGCCTTGTGCCTGTTCGAATACGGTGAGGATTTTGTCATCAAGATCCAGGGCGGGGACGGCGGCCAGTTGATGAACACGCGCATGCACGGTTCGGAAGACGCCCTGGCGGAAATTCCCTGCCGCAAAGTCGCTGGCCGTCCGGGTTCGCGGGTGTTGATCGGCGGGCTGGGCATGGGCTTTACCCTGGCTTCGGCGCTCAAGCATTTGGGCAAGACTGCCGAGGTGGTGGTGGCGGAACTGGTGCCCGGCGTTGTGGAATGGAACCGTGGCCCGCTGGGGGAGAAATCCGGTCGGCCATTGCTTGACCCGCGCACCGTGATCCGCCTGGAAGACGTGGCCAACGTACTGCAGGCCGAGCCCCAGGGTTTTGACGCGATCATGCTCGACGTCGACAACGGCCCCGAAGGCCTGACGCAAAAAGCCAACAGTTGGCTCTATTCCGCCGGTGGCCTGGCAGCCTGTGCCAAGGCCCTGCGCCCCAAGGGCGTGCTGGCGGTCTGGTCCGCCAGCGCCGACAAACTGTTCAGCGACAAACTGCGCAAGGCGGGTTTCAAGGCCGAAGAAGTGCAGGTGTTCGCCCACGGTAACAAGGGCACCCGGCACACCATCTGGATCGCCGAGAAGCTCAAGGGCTGAGCCCCCTGTAGGCGCTGGCTGGCCTGCGATGGCATCAACCCGGAGCGCCTGACACCCCCGGGTGCCCACATCGCAGGCCAGCCAGCGCCCACATTTCCAATCCCGCGTCAGTTGCGGGATTTGCGGTAATCAATCACATACGGCACTTTTTTCTCGAAGGTCTTCTCCAGCTCATCGCGGTCCAGCGTGGTCATGCCGCCCAGTTGATGGGCGGTAAAACCGCTGTCGCCAACCTGTGAGCCCGGCGCGAGGCTGACCATGCGCTGGGCGACGGCTTCAATGGCGTCCTTGTAGCCGCTTTTCTTGTCCAGGTTGTACTGGCTCAGGTCGACCTGCGTGCGCAGCCAGTTGCCCCAGTAGAACTCCAGAAATTCCGGCGCTACCGCACCCTCCTCCGGCTTGCCATAGGCGGCCTTGCGCGTGAAGTACACGAGGCTGCGGAACATGTCGTCCTGCAGGTTCTTGAAGCCCAGGTGGGCCGGCAATTGAGTCGGCGGCAGGGTCTGGCCCTGGTTGTCCTTGAGCCAGACCTTGCGCGCCGCCTGCATGCGCTGCCAGAACGTGGCGAGGTCGGGGCTGTCGCTGAAGT
>JACCPG010009021.1:0-11851 GCA_016069955.1 Drepana arcuata
CCGAGAGAGTTAGGATTTTCCGCTCGTTATTTAATCACGTTGTAATTTTTTCATCGTGATTTTTGGATATTTTATAATTTATTTAAGGTTAAAGACATGTTAATAAAATCAACACAGGTTCGCTAATGCATAATTACACATAAATTAAGGTTCGTGGTGGCCGATTGGTTAACTTCCCCTTATATGTTATGTCAGAGCTCCCTCGTGATTTCAAATAATTAGTTTCTTCCTGACCTCAAGTGCATTTATAAATTACGTTATGAGCTTTCACGATAAACAAGTTGATGCAAATCATTACGTACTTTTAAGAAGACATTTTAAACATATAGTTGAGAAACAGAGGTGGACATACATATGAGAAGAAATTCAAATGCGTATATCTAGTCGTGCTTGAGTCACGGCAACGGACCCATCATCTGTCACGTTAGCACCTATAATATATCTCTAGCGAAAGTAGGTGTGTAGGTACTACCTATATACCTCTCACCTTGTGGGAGGGCGTGAGGTATATCATCATGCCCGAGGAATTAGTCAAATTGAACTCGGTTGCAACCACAGGGCTCAGCTTGATCGTTATAAAGGAGTCTGAGGCTTGCGACAAAACCTTGCCAGTCTAATCCGTACGAGCCATAGAGAACAAAACCTGCCGTCCACAGGATTATTCCCACTGGCCTGTCACCGACGTACCAGACAAATGAACTTTGCTCCAGATGTTGTTGAGATACTATTGTGTTATTTTGCACTGTGTTAAAATATCTAAACTAATTGATGACGTTAACTGTCAGTTTTTAATATTGGAATGTCAGTTTTATTTCTTAATGCATATGAAAAATCCTTTAGAAAGTATATACAGTACAGATGAAAAAAAAAACAATTACTATTTTGTATGTGTCTGTTTGACTGTTTATTCCGGCTGATCTTCAAAGCGATTAAACTGATATATATATCCTCACGCCTTCCCACAAGGGTCCCCGAAGGGGTAGGCAGAGGTGTATAGGTAATACCCACACACTGACATTCCAATATTAAAAAGTGACTGTTAACGTCATCGATATATATATCTATATATATATATAAAAATTTTCGGCTTTTCTGTTTGTATTATTCACATAAACCTTTGTCTCGAATCACTCTATCTATTGTTATCTATTGCTAAAATCCATTGAATAGTTTAAAATATCTGAGCGAACAGATAGCGGAAGCGACTTAATTTTATACTATGTAAAGATATATGTATAATCTTATTAGCGAATGTGAAATCGCGGGGTGTACCTAGTTTATACATATTTCCAATAAGGTTTCCAATCCCAATATAATGTCAAATCAATCAAATCCACTGAAATCTCGTATAAATGTAGATCGCATTTATCAGCGCTTCAAATAGGTTTTAAAGCTTAATCCGACTAACGCATTTTGACACGACTGTACCATTAAGTACAATGGTGCACTGATGTCACTGTCTCAGAGTTTTGCATCGATATTCGTTAGGGACTTTCCGATATTATCGGAATTATTCCGATTTATATTATCTTTACGCCTTTGTAAGTGACCTCAAAAGGGTGGGCAGAGGTGTGAAGGCACACACACACACTTTTCGCCGGAGATGTATTTCGGATTTTAGATATATGACAAAGAGCCGTGGTGGTCGAGTGGTTCGAGCAGTTGCCTGCGACGCAAAGGTCGCAAGTAAGTACCAATGAGTTTTTCTGAACTTAAGTACAGTGATTAGTCACACCACGAGCTTTACGGTGAAGAAAAACATCGAGAGGAAACCTGCATACGTCTGAGAAGAAATTCAAAGGCGTATGTATAGTCGTGCTTGAGTAACGGCGATGGACTGGCCATCTGTCACGTTGGCACCTAATATACCTCTGGCATGCATGTACCTACACAGTTTTTGGTATTTTTGGTACAAAATTGTGGTAAATTTCATGCGTGTGGCTCCGTATACGATGCTGACACTCGGCTTTCCGAGAAAGATAAGAATGCGCCTTAATTAATTTCCTCTACTTGTCCAATTGAGCGTTATTTGCTAGTATTGCATAAAGGTATCTAACCTTTGTTTATATTTTCTTTGTGTTAAGATAACATCTGATTTACTATTCCCTCTATTAGAGCTTCCAAATAATATGGGGTGTGGATATATATACGCGTCCACGCCGCTGCATACACGTAAGCTGAAGATGAAGGGTATAAGAACCTCCCTTTCATAATTTGCTGTTGCTAAATAAATTAATGGAACAACAACTTGATACAATTCCATACAATTTGCAATAGCCACAAATCAAGCAAAGCATGTTATAATGCACTCGGTTAGTATATTTTCATATGATGACACCGAAAAACTGGTCAAACCGGACTTATAAGCTTATCGACTCGGAACATACGTACAATTCACACTCACCCACGATCATCACTCACACATACACACACAAACACACACCCACCCACACACACACACACCCACCCACACACACACACACGCACACACACGCACACACACACGCACACACACACGCACACACACACACACACACACACACACACACACACACACACACATAGATACTTGTACTCAAGATAATTTTGTTTAAATTAATATATATTATAAATATTTATTCAAATCTATAACGCACGCTTCTAATGTTTAACCAAAGTTTGATTGTCATAATATCATATGTTCATTCCCAGAGGCATGGGCCTGCTCATCATTAATACAGGCTGTCCTGCAGGCTAGCAATGACAGCAGTTGCAAATGCACCACCTATCCTTGTAAAAATTTTACAAATAATTCACTATTTAAGCATACCTATGTAACCCATTTGGTGAAATAAATTATTATTGTTATTATAGTATTGGGATACAAAGATCAAATTAATGTACTACGGAATTGTATCTATCTAAAAAAAATCGATAAAAATGTTAAATTTAAATTATTTCTGTATTTAAATAAATGATGTCTGTATTTCGGTAATTTTACATGCAATAAATTTACTTGATTTGATTTGAAATATACACACATGCCAATGCCACAGTAGCCATTTTTATCTTTTACATATTATTGGGAGAGATAAGATTACATAGGGAGCGTATTAAATAAGTAGAAGAATAAGATATTAGTAGGTGGTGGGGAAAAAGTGTCCATTCACCGCCGAATCCTCTTGCGTAACAGGATTCGGCTTGCTCGATTGTCCATTTAATTGTATGTATGTATATAGAAAAAACAAGGTTCAATTTTAACAACGGTTTAATTAATGCCTCTTTCGTGTACGTGTCCGGTGAAATGTAACCAGATATTTTGATGATGCCACTATTTGATATGCGCATGTTTCGTTTTACAATTTTCAGCGCGGTTATAGTATGAAGCCGAGGTGGCAACAATATGACAGGTTCGACAGCGTTGGCGTTTTTCACAATGAGTTTTATGTTCTGTAATTTATCACACCGCTCACACCGCTCAATAAACCCGCAAATTTCCTTTTTTTCTTACACCTTGAACTTTTCTCAAGAGCTCAAAACATCTCCATACACATATAATTAGAATTGGATTTTTATAATGTATTTTGTTATCTGCGGGGGTTCATGGAGGTTTAAATTTAATTAGACTAATGGCACTGCGATCGTTTTTTTTTATCTGGACACCTCAAATACTTTCAAAATAGAACATTTTTGAATTGAGAATTACAAGAGCACACGTCATTAAACGAAGCAGGGTAGGGTAATTTATCTTGCACATTAATATGTATACATTGCCCTATCAGCAGGGTAGCGAAGTAAGGGAAAAATTGGGCCGCTAATAGGGTTACCCCACGTTGCCTCCGGAGATTTCGTTACCAACTAAAACTTGGTTCACGTTACGAGTTTTCGTATATAGACGCATAATAGATATGTATAACCTACTTCTATTGTGTATACAGTCCTAGTATAAGCTGTAGACCGCGTAGAGCCAGGAGCATTAAACTAACCATATTTTTTTTTTAACAAAATTAACCAGTCTATTTAAGCTTCCTTGTGAGCCAGCAACGCCCTAAGCTGGTACTAGCTCTACAGTAGGTCTTTTAACTATTTTTTCTCGACACTTAAACCGTACCTGTTATCTTTTTTATTCTTTTGTTCTTGCTATTCTGTTAAGTAGTCAAAGATCTAGAAACTCACGCTACGTGGGACAATTCAAGAATAATAAATGTTAAGATAAGGATAAGGTTAAGGTGTGATAATAACGTTAAGGTGTGCACTTCTATACCTACTTTTATGTGCCACAAAAAGTTCCGATAAAATTGGCAGAAATAGATTTAGGCCCGAATCTCCGAATATATTTTGAAACGTGTAAAGATTTAATAACATAAATTATTATTAAGTCTAAAATACTTTTGGTGGTGACCTGAGTTGGAAATAGCAGTTACGACATATCAGATGACTTAAACAACTCGGCTATCGCGGCTCTATGTTGAAAAATACGAGGGAAAAAGTACATTTTCTGTTGAAATTTAATAAACATCACGACTAGCGTTAGCGAAAATATGTCACACATTTTCGTGGTCGGGTGGGGATGAGAAGTTGTGACAAATAATATTAACGCAATAACGTAAAAAATACGCCATTCTAGGCTTAAATATCAAGAGCTTTAGTTTGCTTTTCGAATGAAATGGCTTTGTATTGTTTGTTTTTGCATTGTTTTCGTCATATGTAACGGATGAGGGATGAAGTATTGACAGAACATATGTAGTGCCAATGTGTATGGAAGAAAGGCCAACTAACTAGATCACCTAGATTTAATAATCAAGGGCTTATAACGAATGAATGAATGTAGATGAGTTTATAGATAGCTATATTCACAATTGGTCTTGACTGGGGCTGCGCTCGGGTTTAAGGTTTTCGCCGACGCTGGGTAGGACAATCAGTAGTTTATACAAGTAATAGAAATGGATATACTGTACTATTGAGAAAGTACAGTGATAATCACACCACCAACATATGTAAAAGAAGAACTCAGGTCTTCAAGTACTTGAGAATCGGCTATGGACTCGCAATATGTCGCGTTGTCACCTAGATGTGTTTGAAAACAGCGTGTTACTACACCCTTTCGGAGACCCTTGTTGGTAGGCGTGTAGACACGGATAATAAACATGAACACTCATTGACAAAATGTATCAAATCTAGTGCATACAAGACGCCTATGTCAAATGACACTTTTGTTATTCTACGGCTAGTATTTAAAGTGCTAAAGTGCTAAAGCTAGTGTGTGCTGTCCCAGCTTAGGGTTAGGCATTGCAAAATTAGCTTGATGTTCGCAAGATATTCGGCAAACAATCGCACTAAGATAATTTAGAAACTGACCATTTAATTTATAATTATTACTTGTCTATTTCTCGCTTATCCGGGAATATATATATTCTTACGTAGAGCTTACCACGAGCTAGATGCTAGCTATCATACAGCTAAACTTGTCCGATTCAATATTTTACAACTTGTCTTTCATATTATTTTTATCCTGTGCAGACTTTACTGTCGTCACTATATAATATAATATATCCTCACGCCTTCCCACAAGGGTCCCCGAAGGGGTAGGCAGAGGTGTAGGTATCGTAGGTAATACCCACACACCCACTTTCCGCTAGAGGTATATTAGGTGCTAACGTAACAGATAGCGAGTCCATCGCCGTTACTCAAGCACGACTATACATACGCCTTTGAATTTCTTCTCAGACGTATGCAGGTTTCCTCTCGATGTTTTCCTTCACCGTAAAGCTCGTGGTGTGACTAATCACTGTACTTAAGTTCAGAAAAACTCATTGGTACAGTCGGGATTCAAACTTGCGACCTTTGCGTCGCAGGCAACTGCTCGAACCACTCGGCCACCACGGCTCCCTATATAATATGGTTGGAATGGAAATCTTTTCACAAAGAATTAGCTCTCTAACTTGGCGTGAAAAGGGTAGATAGGCTCGGATTAATCAGATAATTCACCCTCTAGGGTTATTGCGAGCCTGGTACCAACAGTCTCGAGAAAATTATTTGAGTTTAATTAAATAGATATATTACTAAAATGTGATTTAATGCTTATATAAATACTTCGATGGTACTTAAAAAATAAGTTAAACGTTACTGAAGTTTGAAGTTATAAATAACATAACGTTACGTTATCTTTATATACAATGTTATTTTTCTGTGCGTGTGTTTGTGATTTGTGATTGTGTTTGTGATTGTGTGTGGTGATTCAGTGATTCAGAGATTCAGAAACTTAATTTTTTTACTCAAGCGAAGCTGGGCGAGACCGCTAGTTTTGTATATACTCGTAGGTAATAAAGACAAGTGGAAGAAATAAGTGGTATAATTTTTGTACTGGAATCTTTATGTGAAAACAAATAAGCTCACGTTTTAACTATAAGTGAGTAGTTATAGACTACTTTTTCCTTGACTTATATGGCAAAATATGTTTTCGATCACTTCCTTTACGAACAGTGCCATCCACGAAGACGCCCCACCAATTTCTAGTCGAGGGGGTCGCGGGATGAGGGGATTATAACCCGACTGTATTAATTGTAGTGTGCGTGTCCACTCATAGGTAATTTGTATGTATCGATAATACTCAAACATTAGTGGAAGGTTTACACACTTTATTTTTATTTTTTTTATACCTTGGGACAATTCTACACAAATTGACCTAGTCCCAAATTAAGCTAAGCTTGTGTTATGGTAACTAGACAACGATATATTTACTTATATATATAGATATATTTAAATACATAGGACATCCAAGGTACAAATATTCGTGTTCATCACACAAATATCTGCCCTCAGCGGGATTCGAACCCGCGACCTCAAGTTTCGCAGTCAGGAGCTCTAACCACTAGACCAGACGGTCGTCAAACTTATACTTACACTATAAACTATGATGAAGAATAGTAGGGCGCCTCTTCGTGGATGACACTATCTGTAGTCAATAGTACTGTACCGATATTGAGTGTCCATTGAAATAGACAAAACTCATGGTTTCTTCAGTTGTAATGTACTGCAGTAAATAAAAAACGAAAGCCGCCATTTATCTGTTCGTTTACAGAGTTTAAAAAATTAAATTTTTAACTCTAGCTTTACTAGTTTTCTCAGTGAAAAGAAATCCGTTGAAAAGCTAATTAGAATAAATAAAGTCATTAGACGGATGGTACGTGAGGCGCAGAGGGTACGCGGAATACTGATGGGGCGTGTTGGCACAGCCTAGAGTATTCAGCTTATAATTCACCTTATTATCTACATGCAGAGTCCATTTTAGGATACAGTTACTTTTAACAGCTAACCACGTGCTAGGCTACTTGAGAGCTCGCTGTCGTGCTAACTTCCTTTCCTTACTTTTTATCTTTGGGCTTAAGCCTCGCCATGTAGTTTAAGCCAAGGTTGCTAGATCAAACCCACTTCACTATGGACAATTTGGTTTTTTGGTGATCGAAACATCTTGATGTCACATTCACATTCACAGCCATCGAATATCTACGCGTGGTGTGCTGAGTCATTCGAGTGGTTTGCCTAAAATATGAAGATTGCAAGTTTGAATCCCGACTGTACAAATTAGTTTTTCTGAACTGAAATAAAATCCAAAATCAAAATATTTTATTCAACGTAAGGGACACAGGGAACACTTATTGAACGTCACATATTTAGTATATACTAAAGTTACTAAAGCTACCAACGTTTCCAAGAAAAAATACCTGCCAGGAGAAGAAAGTATATATAATACGGTGATTCATGAGCTTACCGTCGAAGGAAATAATTGAGAGGAATCCTGCATACGTTTGGGAAGAAATTCAAAGGCATATATATGAGTATAGTCGTGCTTGAGTAACGGCGATGGACTCACCATCTGTCACATTGACACCTAAAATGTTTCTCCGGTGGAAAGTTGGTCTGTGGGTACTATAGCTCCGTACCGCTTCGGGAAACCTTGTGTTAACGCGTGAGGTTATATTTTATTATTCTTATATATTTTAAATACATATTGTCATGTATTATTTTTATTATTATAACGTGTGTGCTGTAGCTGAAGAGCAGCTGTGGCAGCGTTTTGATCCCAACTAGGGATCAAAACTCAAGGAACCAACATTGCTAGGCCCCACTCAACAATTTTATTGGTTGTAAAATATCTGAGACTCCTTCAGGGTTTCCTTTACTGAGGACACGTAATCCTTAGTATTTTTAGGTAGTACCCACATACCCACTTTCCACCAGATATATATTTTAGATGCCAACGTGACAGATGGCGAGTCCATCGCCATTACTCAAGCACGACTAAACATACGCCTTTGAATTGCTTCCCAGACGTATGCAGATTTCCTCTCGATGTTTTCTTTCGCCGTAAAGCTCGTGGTGAGACTAATCACTGTACTTAAGTTCGAATTCCAACTCATTGGTGCAGTTGGGATTTGAACTTGCACTTTGTGTCGCAGGCAACTTTTCGAACAACTCTGCCACCACGGCTTTTTGGTTCCGGTTGATTCCTATGCGAGCACAAAATGAGTATAAATGGTATATGGTAATAAGGCAAACTGAACTAAATGTTTGAAAAAAAAAACTGCATTATTTTTAACGTTTTACGATGTATTTTTATCGTCTTCTTTTTTGGAAATTAATACATACCTTCGCTTTTAGTATATAAAGGTATAATTTATTTCTTGAAACTTATTAACAAAAACCTACATCAGAAGCCTTTGGCCGCGAATCAAAAAGACTAGCAGCTGTGCCACGCTGAAAAGCAATGCTGATTCTCTGTTTAGATATTATATAGTCCGCTAGCTACGAGAGAATATTTATCGAATTATCTTACAACATTTTTTTTTATACTTGTCGAAATATTCACATATCTTGTAACGAATTTTAGATTGAGTTTTGATTGAGTATCAATATCGTAACGAGAAAAAACCGCTTGCTACGATCTAATGATTGGTTTTGTAAAATACTGTATATGAAACAGATCAAGACTTTTCAAGTACCCTAGTGAGAATAATATTATCTATACCAATATGAGAACAGAGTTTGTTTGTTTCAGCACGCTCCTCTTAGGAACGACTGTTAATCGAGGTACGGTTCGTCACAAATTGTGTCAAATTAAGCAAATATTGTTCGACGGCAACTCGACAACGAATGATACAATGTGTAAATAATTTAAAATTATGTATATTAAATAATTAATTTAATTAAATATATATTAATAATTATACTAGCTGACCCGCCCAGCTTTGCTATGGTGAAAGATGAATAAAAGGTCCTGAAATACGATTGCAGCGCCATCTACTGGGTTCAATTGTATTTTCTAACCAGCCAGGGACACTCGCACAAAATAATATCCAAATCGATCCAGCCATTTAGGAGTAAGCTTAATAAATTAATATATATATTAACATTGGATCCAAGAATTAGGTTCAAACACTTGTTTATCACAAAAATATCTACTCTCAGCGGGAATCGAGGCCGCGACCCTTAGCTTCGCATTTAGGTGTTCTCACTAGACCTAGACGGTCGTCTCCTAGAGCAGTGGCCTTACTAAACTCTTTACTCGCTCAGCACACGGACCTGGATATCTTCCATGCTCGCCCTTGTAAAATTTTCTGTTGCATTTTAAAATTTTTAAATAGTACATAAGTTTATTGTTTGTTAAATTTTATTTTTTCTTCGAGTATAATTATATAATAAGTATCTGCAAATGTAAATATTTAAAATGTAAGTGTTTTGGCTCAGGGCTGTTATCTTATGTTTTTATTGAAATAAATAAATAAATAAAATGTGATTCAAAAATATGTATATTTTATATACATATGACTAAACAAATTTAACGTGTGATACTGGGAACCGCTAGTTATCTAAACATATATATATATATATATGTATAGTTAAAATGTATATTTGATAGCATTAGTCCGTGACTAATCCGCTTGGAAAACGGCAAATCACCGCCGTATTTCTAATGTAGCCTGCGGCAGAGTCCACGTTGATGCGGATTACGGAACCACATTGCATTTTGTAACATCGCACCGAAATTACGCTTTAGAACTAGTTCGTACTATTGCTGCACTATTAGTCTGAGTTCGTACTATTGCTGCACTATTAGTCTGAGTTCGTACTATTGCTGCACTATTAGTCTGAGTTCTTCACAAATAAGTCAATGTTGATTCGCAGTGTATTTTTTTATTTGTTACTAAAGTGAGGCCGTGGTGGCTTAGTGGTTCGAGTAGTTGCCCGTAACACAAGAATTGTCAGTTAAAATCCCGACTGTACCAATTTGTTTTTCTTAACTAAAGTACAGTGATTAGTCACACCACGAGCTCAACTACGAAGGAAACATCGAGAGGAAACCTTTATATGCTCGTGAAGGCATTCAAAGGCGTATGTATAGTCGAGCTTGCGTAACGGCTTTGGACTCGCTGTCACTTTGGAACATAAATTATGACTCTGTTGGTTAGTGTGTGGGTACTACTTGTACACCTCTGCCTAGCCCTTCGAGAACCCTTGTTGGAAGACGTGAGGGTATACAAAAAACTAATATACTTCCAACAACGTATTTGTATAGGTGACGTTAATGAAACGACCGAGTATGAGCTCTAACTCTAATATGAATTGAAGATACACTTTCATCGATATACCTTCAACCGTTAATTTAGCGCACAATCCATGAATCTATATATAGATAGATTATTGTAGGATACCACGGATATTTTAAAACTAGATAGGGTTGACTTCATTAATTCGAGTCAGACATTCAATTCAATTTAAAGACGTAAATTTTTTTCATGCTTCAAACTTCATGCTTTCCCAAAAGGAATCCCAATGGGGTAGGCATAGGCTCTCTTGGATTTAGGTGCCAATGTGACAGATGGCGGTGACGTGATAATATTCTTCTGACTTGTCGACCTTGCGATGCGATAATGCGAGAGTTAGAGATTAATCACAAATCCACAAGTAATAATTAAGAAATTATACTGAATAATTATATTTACTATAATTAAACCTGGATTCCAGGTTCAAGTGACAATTTATAATGAAGAAATGAGAACGTTTACAATTATAAAGAAATACTCTTATAGTTTTACTTCCAGTTAAACGAGTGTTGCTTCCAGTTAGTTAATATCGGAGATCTGTAACGGAAGTACTGTTATCGATTGTGAGTTCCACATTAATAAGTTCTTATACTTCCGTTCTCTGTGTGCCTACTTCTCGGGAAGTAGGAAATTTTATTACGTTTTAATATAACTTGTCTGTGCTTATTAAAATGATCTATGCTTTTATTATATTACAAAAGAAGCGCGAACTGACAGTTTGTATTTTTCAATTAAGAAAGGGGTTTTTATTTTTCGTGCCATGCTACTTTTGTTTTGCTTTGGTTTTATTTCGTGTTTAACAGTTGTAGTATGAATGTATTTCAACAGTGTTTTAGGCCTTATGCACTCACTATAATATATCCTCACGCCTTCCCACAAGGGTCCCCGAAAGGGTAGGCAGAGATGTATAGGTAATACCCACACACCCACTTTCCGCCAGAGGTATATTAGGTGCACTAACTATTTGAGATGAAATATACACTACGTTCTTCCCCAGGTTAAATAATCTATCTCCATTTTAAATTTCATAGCGACTTGATCAGCCATTTACTCGTGAAAAACAATAAAGTCGAATTATTTTTGTAACAAGTCACAGACGGCGAATATACCGCCGTTTCTTAAGCACCTTTGAATTTATTTTCAAACGTATGTAAGTTTCTCTCGATGTTTTCCTTCACCGTAATTCTCGTGGTGTGACTAATCACAGTACTTAAGTTCAGAAAAAAACATTACTACAGTGGGGATTTGAACTTGCAATCTTTGTGTTG
>JACCPG010009024.1:0-17502 GCA_016069955.1 Drepana arcuata
CTAACCCTATGGACTCCGGTCTGAAATAAAAATAGTAAAATATTCTATTCTATTCTATTCTATAATAACGTTTTTATTTTAAATTAACAATGACATAAACGGGACAGTTGTAAAATATCTCAAGCACGATTTATAAAGATGATCTCGAGAGCTCAAGTGGGGATAAAGTATCCCACAATATCCCTTACTACGGGATTCCAAAGTGCCACACGCGGCAAATATATTTATAGAGCTGCTCAGAACCTCTTGATACTAAAATGTTGAGATTGCCTTGTGTGAAATATTCTGAGAATGTATAAATGCGAACAGATTTTTGTGCAGTCATCAATAAGGCAAATATAATCATGAGAATGCTATGTGTTTATTAAAATTTTTGATAGTTAGTAAAAGTATGAAGATCATTTTAAAAAAAGACGAAGAATTTCATGAGAACTATAATTTAAAACGCTGCCTGCTGCCTTTGAGATATAATAAAATAATGTATGTAGATACAGGTGCAAAGGCGGGACGAGTGGTTAGTAAATAATACTATCTTCGAATCGAATTCTCATCTTACAAACTAATTCAAAAGCGCAAAAATTTCAATAGCACGATGTAGACTTTTAATTGTGACATCTTCGAAGCTCGCAGCACAACTCGTAGGCTACGTGTAACTTGTATCGCGCAGGTTGCTATGCCTACCTACCTGCATACCCACAGTTGTAATCGAACGGGTAAGCAAAGGTGTGAAGTAAACACTCAACCAATTTTCGCCGGAGTTGTCGTGTCCATCGGCGTTTCTCAAGTACTAGCCTATACATACGTCTTTGAATTTCTTCTCAAACGTATGCAATAATGTGTTTCCTTTAATCCTTAGAAACAGCTCCTTGAACGAAGAATCTTTACACGAAGTTCAATGCTTCAAAAAGAAACGAAATAAATGTACAAATCACAGCGCCTTTTATCTCCACTCCATCAAATCGTCCCTTGGTATGATATAGTGCTTACGTATGAACAGAAAATTGCACTGAGCTCTACCATCCGTCTCATCTCAGTCAGTTTACACCCGACCTCGATAGGGGATGCACGCCCCGTCGCGTCCCGAAAGCGGAGGCCGCGATGAATATTTCGAAACTGAACTTAAAATGTGATCGAGAAAATGTAGTGAATACTTGGTTCGGATTTTTTGGAATAACTTTGTGAACTGATAGAAAAGCAAAATGGATTGGAATTTTTGGAAGTTATTTTTCGCCTCTTGGTTTGTTTTTGGTAAGTGTTTCAGAAAAACTATCAAATGCTAATTTTACATAATGTATTTTTTTTATTTAAACTTTATTACATTTAAAATTTCTTATTTTAATATGATTGTAATGCTATAATTGATTTGTGCCTCCTCTCGATGTAAGAACTTTTAAAATATTTTGTAGGCCTACAGGCGGGACATAGTGACCACGTTTGTGACTGTAATGCCTATGTTCACAAAATATAGATGATTTGATTTGATTTGATTTGATTAACATTTATTTATTTGATGCGACACAAAGATCGTAAGTTCGAATTCCGACTATACTAATGAGTTTTTCTGAACTTAAGTACAGTGATTAGTCACACCACGAGCTTTACGGCGAAGGAAAACATCGAGAGGAAACCTACATACGTCTGGGAAGCAATTCAAAGGCGTATGTATAGTCGTGCTTGAGTAACTGCGATGGACTCGCCATCAGTCACGTTAGCACCTAAATAGATCTCTGGCGGAAAGTAGGTGTGTGGGTACTACCTATACAGATCTGCCTACCCCTTCGGGGACCCTTGTATTTATTTATTATAACATATTTTATACCGACTTCAAAAAAGTCAACGAGGTGTTCAATTCCATTGATTTTTTTAAAGTATGTTCGGGCAAAGTTACGTCCTATTGTTTACAGTTGTAAAATTTTTTTTAGAAAGAGCTTTATTCCGAAATCGTACCTTTTCTTTGACTCGTGGTGTCCGGCATAAGGTTAAAAAATCATATTTCAGAGTTAAGATATTATTTTCCAACTCCGTGTAGTACGGTTCGCAGTGATTTGTCACACCACAGTCCTAGTCTGAATGAAAGCATTAAGAAGAAATCTGCATTAATTAAAGGAGAAGTTCGAAGTAGCATGAAAATCCATATCTGAGTGTTTGAGCATCTTGGGGCGGTAGGCAGGAATGTTATAAGATCGTTCTTCACTAGATACTTCGCTGGGTGACAGGTGCATTGCTATTTCTCAAGCACGACTGTACATACATACATATCATCACGCCGTGTATCCGGGGTGGGCAGAGAGTAGAGAGCGCCAATTCTCTCTAGACTTACATACCTTTTTCGCTCCGTTCACATTCATCAGTCTCTTCATACATGCTCGTCGGTTTCGAGTACTCTTGACGTTCGACTATACTTTGTGAATTTCTGTGAAAACGTATACAGGTTTCCTCTCGATATGAATAAATCAGTGTACACATATAAGTTGGTTTTACACCTTCGATGTATATTTCAAACGGAAATTGCAGTCGTTTCGTTCGCCATCAAGTAAAAGGTGAACTTAAACAGTCCTTGCAAACTGCTAAAAGGGGACCGTTACATCAACTTTTATAGTTATATTTATTTTTTAGGTCTTCAAAGGCCGGACCAATAACCCTTATGGCCCCTGAAGACGTAAACATAATGCCCCAAGGGACTGAAGCAATGTACCAGTGTCGTTTGAAAAGGTACTGAATAAAAAGGTTCCATGCGTGATCCGTGATCGATCTTTAATGGTTGCGTAGCTGTTTATAATAATAACTCTATAATAAAATCGTGGCAGAAATATGAATTCAACCCTAAAAATTATTAATATCTTTTACAAGTTCAGTCCAGTTTCCGCTATCGTTAATTAGCAACACCCTCGTCCTAAGTGTCCTAACCTAACAAGCGGAGCTTCAAGTTGTGTAGCGAAAGTCTTAGTTCTGTAGCTTTGTATTTAAAAAGTGCCATGCTAGAGGTTATTCGGTCACGATTGCTTACATCAAAAGTTCCCAAATACAAATCTGACTCGACCACTCTGACATTGAAGCGCGATATATTACACCAGTACAGTGGCAAGCAAGCACGTGGTAAGCGGTTACCTCCACCTGTAGAAACTTGCAACAACAGAGGTGTCACTACCAAGATGCCGATCCTGCAGCAACCTTTTCAAACGTTCTTGAAGATCTCCATGCTTATCTCTTTTGGCAAAATCTGAATGAAGAGTCTTTTCATAGCCCATTTTAAAGAGCCTATTCTTTAGCGATCTTCTCCATTAGTATTTGAGTATACATACTTTTTGGACTTTGCCGAGGAATATTATGCAGTTTTCTTCACGATGTTTTCTTCCACTGAAAGGCTCGTAGTGAAATTACCTTCACTAGACCAGTTCTTTACATGCTTCGACCCAAAGGAGCGAAACAATCATTGTGAATTTCATAAATATATATATTCTGTACGTGTGTATATCTCTGAAATCCTCCTTAACAGCTGGACGGATTTTATGTGCGTTTTCAGGTGGATTCTAGAATGGTTTAGATTCACAATTGTAACCGATTGGTGGCGCTGCGATCGTGTTTCAGAAGCTTTCATTGTTTCACCACTTTCACAACAATTAGTGTATATATATATATAATATATATACATATTGCGTTTTTTGTAATTTTTCTGGGAAGTTTGGGTAGGTAGTTAATAATAATGTATATTTCATATCGGGTTTGTTATTACAATTCTAATGAGGAACCCTAGTTCGATGACGTAATAGGTCGCGAGGAAGGAAAAGGTTTAGTACCTACTAAAACGCTTTGATGGGAAAACGATTTAGATTGTTCACTGAAGCATTCAGCTTCAGTCGACAAAAAAAAAACAAATTCTGGTTTATTTCAAAGTTATTGAAACTGAAAGAGTTTTTTACATTAACGAAACTGCTTCATTACCTATGTGTTAAGCCTTCTAGCTTTGTTTTTTACACAAACATATAATAAATGGAATATGTAATTAATATTACCTTCTATGGAATAAAAATAAAACTTCAAATAAGGCTTGTTATACATATACATACATATGTTTTAGTTTTTATATTTATATATAAAAATTTAAATATTCAAGAGACGTGGTGGTCGAGTAGTTCGAGCAGTTGCCTGCGACACAAAGATCGCAAGTTTGAATCCCGACTGTACCAATGAGTTTTTCTGAACGAAAGTACAGTGATGAGGAAACCTGCATACGTCTGAGAAGCAATTCAAGCAAGCACAAGCAAGGACTTGCCATCTGTTACGTTAGCACCTAAAATATATCTCTGGTGCAAAGTGGGTGTGTGGGTATTACCACTACACCACTACCTACCCACTCGGGGACCCTTGTGGGAAGGGGTGAAGATAAGTAATATTATATTTTCATGACTATGCAATCGAACTAATATGTCCAACGATAACAAAATGACAATATTATTAAAGTGATTAATAATAATAATAATATATCCTCACGCCTTCCCACAAGGGTCCCCGAAGGGGTAGGCAGAGGTGTATAGGTAATACCCACACACCCACTTTCCGCCAGAGGTATATAAGGTGCCAACGTGACAGATGGCGAGTCCATCGCCGATACTCAAGCACGACTATACATACGCCTTTGAATTTCTTCTCAGACGTATGCAGGTTTTCCTCTCGATGTTTTCCTTCACCGTAAAGCTCGTGGTGTGACTAATCACTGTACTTAAGTTCAGAAAAACTCATTGGTACAGTCGGGATTCGAACTTGCGACCTTTGCGTCGCCGGCAACTGCTCGAACCACTCGGCCACCACGGCTCTTAGTGATTAATATTCACTCCAAAACATGGTTTATTGCGTATTTCTAGGTGAAAAAAACAAGGTTTTTATTTCGGCTTATCAGATTAAAATCATCCTTATCAAGATCCCTTTTAAACGCTATCCCAGAAAATTACAAATCACACGAAAAAAGAACCGATGCAAGATAGTAGCCAGGCCGGAAAAACAAATTTCAGCAAAATAAAGTAAATTCGTAGGTTTCAGATGGTTAATTAGGTAATTCAAAGAGAAACTAATTGACTTTTTCCTTCCGAAGCAGGTACTTGAAAATCCCCATCCAAAAATTTCCCACGTTGTCGTCTTTAAAATGGGTCCAATTTTTCCAGTTTCCGGGTAAACTATTTCAAAGGCTCGGCGAGAGCTTTTAAGCTTATGCCGGAGTTTTAAGAGCATGTCTCAATGAGACGCAGCGAGATGTAACCTAGATAAGACTATTCAGATATCTTTTCATACACTAAATGAAGCGGGTTTTGTATAAACAATTTCGAGTTTAATTTTGTGTGGAACCCTCGCCTGGAGTCGATCGTACAATATGCTCACTCACAGCTGAGCTGTTTAGAGATAACTTTGGTACATACGTTTGTATCTCCGAATGTAATTAAGTATGGGTCTTGGCTTGTTAGATTAATATAATAATAATATATCCGCACGCCTTCCCACAAACGTCCTCAAAGGGGTAGGCGGAGGTGTATAGTAGCACCTACACACACAGACTTTGCCAGAGATATAGTTTAAGTGCCAACGAGACAGACAGCGAGTCCATCGCCATTTCTCAAGTACAACTGTACATACATACGTATTACTTCTTAAACATGTGCAGGGTTGATCTCGATATCACTGTACTTAAGTTCAGAACACTAATTGCTACAGTCAGGATTCGAACTTGGCAATCTTTGTGTTGTAGGCAACTGCTCGAAACACTGCCATCACAGCTCTAATACATTAAATGTTAATTTAGGTTAAACATTGTAAATAATTAAGTGAAACACGTGGTGTGATCGTCAGGTAAGGATTTCAACTTGCAATGTCTGCACTGCAGGCCAGTGCCCAAACCTCTACGCTACTAAACAGCTCTCATAATATAAATTAATAATTAATACATGCGGCCATGCATTGGCTTTCAAACGAATGGAAAACCGAATATTTGCGACATTTTAATATCGGCCGAATGAGTTCATGTAGTACCAATGATTATAAATATATTTGGTACGTTACCAAATATTGATTCAACGGGTGTATTATTCACCTCGGTTATCAATTAGTAACCAATATCGCGAGCGTAAATTGGAGTGTTGCAAATAGAGCGTAGAATTCGTGTACGGTTGGGGGGATTCGCTCTCGTCTGTAAGCTACGTACATGGGAAATTAAGTTATTTGTAGCTTCAACTAAGTATACTAAAGATTAAGGTTCTGGTAATCGAAACAGATGAACAAGTGACCGAGTGTGCTATATCGGTAATTGGACAAATTCTAGAACAAGTGAATGAATTTGTATATCTAGGAAGCATGTTCACACGAGATGGTATGAAAGTATGAAATTGATATTGAAAGAAGGATAACTGCCGGAAATAAGGTGAATGGAGCCATGTCGGCGTTGATGGGCAGTAAAATTCTGAGCAAGAATGCTCGAGTTGCTGTACACAACGCGATATTGGTACCTACCTTATTGTGTGGCAGCGAATCCTGGGTATGTCAGAGGAGGTATGAAAATAGCTTGAATGCAGCTGAGATGCGATCTTCGATAATGTGCGGAGTAACGATATTAGATCGAATCCGCAATGAAGAGATTCGCAAATCAACTGGCGTGAATGAGGGCGTAATTGTAAAGATGAAGAAAGGCATATTACGTTGGTTTGGACACATAGAAAGGATGAGTGAAGAAAGATTGACGAAACAGATATACAAAGCAAAAGTGTGCAAGAAGAGGACTCTCAAGGACGGGAACGTTAAGAGTACTCGAAACTGACGAGCATGTATGAAGAGAATTATGAATGTGGACGAAACGAAAGAGGTATGTAAGTCTAGAGAGAACTGGCGCTCTATACTCTCTGCCGGTGATGATATGTATTTATGTATGTATGTACTATACGTCGGAGGCATCTTCTCCTACTGCAGTACAGTACAACCTTCTGTTATCAGCGAGACTAATGAACGTATATGAAGCGATAGAAGTTTATTATGGTTTCTTTCCCAATCGTTTTTGCTTGGAAATGGTGGTTACTGTCATTTTATGTAAAAGATTTTTGGTTTAAATGAGGATAGGAACTCCTTCCATAGGAGGCTCCCCTTAAGAGTATTGTTCAGTTTTTATATGTAAATTTATCCCTACGTAAATGGGAACCAATGTTAAAATAGGAAACCTGGGAGTTTGTTTTGCCATTCCTTCTTCTGTCAGGATTTTTTCATGGAATCAGTGGTGACTGCAGTTTTATATTTAGTATGTGACGTTCAATAAGTGTTTTATGTGTCCTTTAAGAAGAATAAAAATTTTAATTTGATTTGATTTGACTCAAAACGGACGAGTTCATGTTAAGGTACTGATGGATGTAGACGAGGCGAAAGCTTTGTAAGTCTAGAGAAAACTGGCGCTCGGCTCTAGTTGCTAGCGCGTGAAGGACTCGGTGTGATGATCATAAATTATCACATCTTGGCGGTATTACTCTGATAATGCATTGTATAAGAATATTACCGAGTCGCCATTTCTTTTTTAAACCGCTCAAGTAAACAAAATCGAATTTATCCATTTGGATGGAGTTATTCGATGCACTCATTCGTACCACGAGTAAAGCTTTGCTCACTACAATAATATTTCTTCCATATGTTTATTCAGGAATAGATGGAGTGGAATAAATATGAATTATTTCACTTTGATTCACGCTCAAACAGGACTGATTTAATGTGTGCTGTAGGGGGACTAGTAGTCTGGTCTAGTGGTTAGGGCTCCTGACAGCGAAACTTGGGCTCGTGTGTTTGATTCCCGCTGAGGGCAGATTAGTCCTGTATTTCCCGTGTATTTATGTATATAAGTAAATATATCCTCACGTCTTCCCATACGGGCTCCCGAAGGGATAGGCAGAGGTGTATTTGTAGTATCCACACACCCACTTTCCGCCAAAAATATATTTTAGGTGCCAGCGTGGCAGATGGCGAGTCCATCGCCGTTACTCAAGCATGACAATACATACGCCTTTGTCAGTTGCCTGCGACACAAAGATTGCAAGTTAAAAAGAAAAACTTATTGCAAGTACCAATGAGTTTTTCTGAACTTAAGTACACTTAAGTACATATTAGTCACGCCACGAGCTTGACGGTGAAGGAAAATATCGAGAAGGAACCTGCATACGTCTGAGAAGCAATTCATAGGCGTATGTACAGTTGTGCTTGAATAACGGCGCTGGAGTCACCACCTGTCACTTTGGCACCTAAAATATATCTCTGGCGGAAAGTAGGTGTGTGGGTGCTACCTATTCACCTATACCTACCCCTTCGGGGACCCTTGTGTGAAGGCGTGAGGATATATTTATTATTATGTGCAAAAGAAAGCCGAATATACAACGGAAATGAATCGTCAAAAGTATTCATTAATCTCTAAAAAAGAATGGATTTTTTTGTAGAGCAAATGTTTAGAATAACTTCGTTCATGTCGCAACATTTGACTTCGGCTCGATCTCGTTAAAACTTTGACAATTGAGGACAAGCAATGTGAACCTCACCATGTGGATCCTTCCAAGTTAGGTAATTGTTAGTCTCAAGTTACCAGGCTTTATGCAATTTGCACTAATTATTTGGCCTCGATAAGCTTACAAATGTATGTATATATGTATGAGATGTGTAGGTACTACCTACTTCTACTACCTACCTACCTCTATATATATAAATATACATAGGTATACATGCCACCCGGCACTAAACATGAAATAATCTATATATATTAAATATGAATGTTTGTCTGAGAAGCAATTCAAAGGCGTATGTATAGTCGTCATTTCGGGAAAGTCAAGGGTACTCGAAACCGACATAACATGTATGAAGAGACTGATGAATGCGGACGAAGCGAAAGAGGTATGCAAGTCTAGAGAGAACTGGCGCTCTATACACTCTGCCTACCCCGTTAGGGACTTGGCGTGATGATATGTATCTATGTATGTATGTATTTATGTATAGTCGTGCTTGAGGAACGGCGATGGACTCGCAATCTGTCACGTTGGCACCTAAACTATATCTCTGGCGGAAAGTGAGTGTATGGATATAACATATACACCTCTGCCTACCCCTTTGGAGACCCTTCTGGGAAGGCGTGAGGATGTATCTGTTTGTCTGTATGTCCCTTAGAGAATCATAAACGGATGGACCGGATTTTAATAAAAGTTTCTGTGTTTCTTCGGGTGGATCCGAGAATGGTTTAGATTTACAATTGGTCCCGATAGGTGGCGCTGCGGTCGTTTTATAGCAGCCTTTATTTTTTTAGCCAAGTGAAGCTGTTTAATGTGAAGTGAATTTTTCTATAAAAATAATATAAGTAATAAACTAAATTATTTAACTTGTAATGTCTGTGCATTGTTCATGCTATCTACGATGTTATTTCATTTGAGACTTGTTCTTTTCAGGTCTCGTAATTTCAGCGACAAGGCACGGTAATATTTTGTCTGCCACCGACATGAACCTACAAATGAGGTAAGTTGTAACTTGTAATAATAATAATTATAATGTATAAAGGCCGTGGTGGCCGGGTGGTTCGATTGCAAGTTCCAATCCCGACTGTACCAATGAGTTTTACTGAATCTACGAGCAAGTGATTGGACTCTCGATGTTTCCTTCCCCGAAAAGCTAATGTGTAATAAATCATAATCATCATATCATAATGCTGAGTCCCTAACGGGGTAGGCAGAGAGTAGCGCCAGTTCTCTCTAGACTTACATACCTCTTTCGCTCCGTCCACATTCATCAGTCTCTTCATACATGCTCGTCGGTTTCGAGTACTCTTGACGTTCCCGTCCTTGAGCGTCCGATCGATTTGATTTAGGTAGTTGGAACGTGGCCTTCCTCTGCCTCTGTGTTTCGTCAATCTTTCTTCTCATCCTTTCTATATATCCAAACCAACGTAACATGCCTTTCTTCATCTATACAATCACGCCTTCTTTCACGCCAGTGATTTGCGAATCTCAGTGTAATAAATCACTGTACTCAAATTCAGAATAACCAATTAGCATGTACTACAATACACATGGCTGGAACTTGCAACCTTTGCATTTCAGTTGACTTCTTGAACCACTCGGCCACATAGAGCTTTAAAAAAATACTTCATCCATAATACATCACACTTGTAAAACTTCAAACTATCTGATATAATCCTTATACATCATTCTTATTATTATTCGTGAACTGGCCAATTTCAGAGTTGGACAGACACTTAAAAACATGGGGGAGGATTTGCCCAGCAGTGGAATGCACGAGGCTCAAAGTAACAGTAACTGCGTGATATTTTTCCGAACATCACATAATTCAATTCAGGAAAATAATGAAAAGCTTCCTGAATGTTTTTAAACCTGAGTAATGTTGAAAAAAAAAAGTAAAGAAAGTCCCGTCAGAGATCTTAAGTTGATGACAGTGGACACCATCTGTCATCAACTTAAAAGCAGTTACTGTTACTTTGAGCCTGGTGCAATCCACTGCTGGGCAAATCCTCTCCCATGTTTTTAAGTGTCTGTCCAACGCTGAAATTGGCCAGTTCACGAATGTATGGTCTTCATCATGTCATGTAAAAAGAAAACATTAAGAGGAAACCTGCATACATTTGAGAAGAAATTCAAAGGCGTGTGTATAGTCGTGCTTGAGTAACGGCGACAGACTCGCCGCACCTAAAATATATTTCTGGTGGAAAGTGTGTGGGTGATTCCTATACACCTCTGCCGAACGGAAGTAAAATTACATTAAATATAAAAGCCGTTGATATTTGAACCTGCAACCCTGAGTTTGTAAGTGATATCTTGAACCTCCCAACCACCACGGCTTTTTTTAATTAAGAAGACAAATACTTTCCCTTATTACAAAGTTCTATCGTCGCGTAAATTGGAAATATTCCAGTACCTAATAAACTTTAGCAATATTCCTCCCACTAACCACACGCTCTGGGATGCCTGAACTACGCGAACTCTTATTTGTTTCTAGAGAAGAGATTTTACATAGTGTAAAATATATGGATACTTTAGCCCAGATTTTGCACATTGTTCAATAGATTATTGGTTGTTCAACTGTTAAGTATTTTACACTGGACGTTTTCTTACTGTAAGTTTTTAAAATAAGCCATCATTTTAAGGTTAGTACACACAAAATTCTGCAGTGGAGGCTTCAATTGTCACGTAATCGTGTAAGTGCATATTTTACTTATTCGACCGTTCAATCTACTCACATATTCTATCTAATTCGTATTTCAAACGTAACTTAATAATCTCTATTATGGCAGCCATTTAAAAAAAAAATTACTTAAAATGTTTAAGTTCCAAATTCAAATAGTTCCGTTTCTATTCCAAATTAAAAGTGTCTGAGATCTCCACACGTAAAACGCGATCTTCATTCGTTTTGTAAGTATACGTTTTAAATGCCTAGTAACATTTCAGTCATGAAACTTGTCGTCAATAAAAACTGTACCTGTCCGTCGTAAAAAAGAGGAAATTATGTCGGCGGCACATAATAACAATAATAACACAAGTCGAGTGAGGGGGAGGGTGAAAGTGAGAAATACTCAAAACAAAGCCCTTGGGACGTATTATGAATGTGACTTACTGTTTGTTCTAGATTTAAATCTTTATGACGTTTGTCTGACAGACTTGTTTTTTATTATATATTCTGGGATTTGATAAACAAAACCTTCTTCCAAAACGTTTCGTTAGCTAGTCTTTAACCATTTCTCAAACACGAATTTCTTCTCAAACGTATACCCCTCGATGTATTCCTTCACCGAAAATCAAGCGGCGTGACTAATCACAGTACTATGCAATGGTGTATATAATATAGAATAGAAGGTTTTAGGCTGCACCAACTAGTTTGCATCGTTTCGTCGAACTCATTTTCAGTTCAAAACGAGTCGAGAACAAATGGTAGGGAACAAGGAACCGCGGAAGTTTTATCGCCACAATAAAACAGAGATCGCATACACAAGTGTATAGCATAAAGATAAATATGACGAACATTTCTGTCGCATTTCAAGTACGTTACAGCTGGGAACAATAAGGTTTTGTTCGGGTTTCATGCAAAAGGTTTGCGAGGCAATATTCTAAGGGTATTTCAATTTTCAATTCAATAGTTGCAAACGATATACAGTCTGTAATTGATAAAGCTGATACATGTTACGGATTTTCTTTTACCGTATGAAAATCTAGATTTATATCAATTCATAAATCTGGAATTCTAAATACTAAATGTAGGCCAAGCTAGGGATGTAAATGTTTGTGTATTCAATATCAAAATCAAAATATTTTATTCAACGTAAGGGACACGGGGAACACTTATTGAACGTCATATACTAACTAAAAACTAAAGATACCTTGTTAGTTAGTTAAGTTATACATACATATACATACATATCATCACGCCAAGTCCTAACGGGGTAGGCAGAGAGTATAGAGCGCCAGTTCTCTCTAGACTTACATACCTCTTTCGCTTCACCCACATTCATCAGTCTCTTTGTACATGGTCGTCGGTTTCGAGTACTCTTAACGTTCCCGTCCTTCAGAGTCCGATCTATTTGATCCAGGTAGTTGGAACGTGGCCTTCCTCTGCCTCTTCTTGCACCCACTTTTGCTTTGTATATCTGTTTCGTCAATCTTTCTTCACTTATCCTTTCTATGTGTCCAAACCAACATAACATGCCTTTCTTCATCTTTACAATCACGCCCTCATTCACGCCAATTGATTTGCGAATCTCTTCATTGCGGATTCGATCTACTGTAGTTACTCCGCACATTTTTCAAATAGATCGCATCTCGACTGCATTCAAGCTATTTCCATACTTCCTCTGACATACTAGTTAAGTTATTGAAATAATAATTCGATTATTATCAAAATATTTATTATTTTATACATACTATATCTTCACATCTTCCCATAAGGGTAGGCAAAGGTGTGAAGTAACACACCGTCTTTTCGCAGGATATATTATGCAACAGTGATAGATGGCGAGTCCATCGCCATCTGGCTCGTTACTAAGCACGACTATACACACGTGTTTGAATTTCTTCTCAAACGTATGCAGGTTTCCTCTCAATGTTTTTCTTCGCCGTATGTATTCAGCGATAATTTTATCGACCGTTTTCTCGGTTAAAGCTAAGTCGTAACTCGAGAATACGGCACACATGTTAACACTACCAGAGCATTATAAATGTAAATAAATGAGAAGCCAATTATATAAATTACTCTTTACAACCTTAAGGCTTAAACATTCGCCGAAATAAATGTGAACCTTACCCTGATCTCTTTAAGGGTGCTTAGCCTCCAACCCGCATAAGTTACTTCAAAGGGTGTGTATTCGAGAGAAATAATCATTTTCAACCCAATGAACGGACCCTAATAAGTTAGAATATCTATCTTAGCTGTAAAAGCGTCGGTGAATTGCGAATTATGCGAGTAGCTTCTGGAATTAATTTTGTATTTTCGATACATTTTGGCCGATACACAATATACATACATATCATCACGCCGAGTCCTTAACGGGGTAGGCAGAGAGCATAGAGCGCCAATTCTCTCTACACTTACATACTCTTTCGCTTCGTCCACATTCATCAGACTCTTCGTACATGCTCGTCGGTTTCGAGTACTCTTGACGTTCCCGTCCTTGAGAGTCCGATTGATTGGATCCAGGTAGTTGGAACGTGGTCTTCCTCTGCCTCTTGTTGCACACACTTTTACTTATGTATATCCGATACACAATCTTTTGTTACAAAACTAGCTTGGCTACAACTTAGGCGTATGCTATTTACCTAGGCGGTTTCACCCGTGTCACATTTCATTATGATATTTATCGACAAGTTCTGAATATGACAATAGAATACAATAAATAGCACCAAAGATATTAAAACCAAAACGAAAATATATCTTTTTTTTTTTTATACAACAAGAGTGGCAAACAAGCATACGGCCCACCTGATGGGAAACGGGACGGGAAAACGGGAAACGCCTATTTACGCTCACGATACCGAAGTATCACTTGCGTGTTGCCACTCTGTTTTCGGAGAGTTATAGTGTATTGGCAGCATAATGGGTTTAATCCCTCTGCTTCCAACATAATGTAACAATCCTGCCCTCTCCCCAAGGAGCTCATTACTGGAAACCTTATTCACCGCGTAGGAACACAACACAAAAAATGTGTTACAGTGAAACCTGGTTAAGTGAGACATCAAGGGACCTGCAATGTCGTTTCACTTATAGAGGTATTCCACTTACCCAGTGTCTCAGATATACAGGTATAAATAAATATCTGTCTCATTTACAGAGGGTTCCATTAATAGAGGTGAGAATAACTAAAACTGAAGGTAATTGAAGCTCAAAATTTGTACTTACGTACTTGAAATTACGTGTAGAATTTGTGGGTAGAATAAGAATGAGTAAACAAACAATGTTATCTCAGTTACAGAGGTTTATGCATATAAAATTTACTCGCTGTCTCAGTTATAGAGGTAACTATGATGATAAATCGAAAGAACAAATCCCAGATATAGAGGTTTACCTCGTCCCACTAACAGAGATAATTCAGTGCCAAAGTGTTGGGACCTCAGCATGAGTTCCAGTTATGGAGGTTTCTCACTTATCCAGGTCCCACTTAACCAAGTTTCACTGTATTTGGCTACGGGCTTCTATAAGGTGGAGGTCCTGCCCCAGTCGGGCAGCACCGAATTCGAACGAGAAACCCGTTATGCCCTACCTCTCTTAAAATTTTAATAATAATAATCATTTTAAATTCTACTTACCTGGGAATAGCTCCACACAATTTGACGTAGCCCCTTTTACTAGTCCATCGCAGTTTATAGAACGAATATACAGTGATGGCCGAGTGGTTTGAATAGTTGCTTGCGACACAAAGATCGCATGTTCGAATCCCGACTGTACCAATGAGTTTTTCTGAACTTAAGTACAGTGATTATTAGGCACAGCTTTACGGGTAGGAAAACATCTAGAGGAAACCTGTTATACGTCTGAGAAGCAATACAAATGCCTATCGGTGCCTAAAAGTACGTAGTTAATTAGTCACACCACGAGCTTTACGGTGAAGGAAAACATCGAGAGGAAACCTGCATACGTCTGAGAAGAAATTCAAAGGCGTATGTATAGTCGTGCTTGAGTAACGGCAATGGACTCGTCATCTGTCATGTTGGCACCTATAATATATCTCTGGTGGAAAGTGGGTGCGTGGGAATTACCTATATACTCTGCCCTTCGGGGATCCTAGTAGGAAGGCGTCAGAATATATTTATAACATGCTTAACGAAACCTTGAGTACAAGGCCTCTTTCTCATTAAGGGGCTCCTATTTAAAACATCTGAGATCACTTTGTGAGCGACATTTATACTATCATAAAATATTGATGAAGGAGCCTCGAAATGGATACTTACTAATTAATTCATTAGCTTTTAGTATTTCTTGTCTAAAATAATTAACGCGAAGATTAAAAAATTCAATTAATTACGCATTACAAGCGTAAGTACTAGATGCTTTGTAGCAAGTATTACTTACAGTTCATTAAAAATAATTGGTTTGATCTACCTAATCCAAAGAGATTCGCTAAGCAACTGATGTGAACGTGGGTGTAATTGTAAAGATGAAGAAAGGCATGTAAACTTGTGTACTTAGATATAAAAAAATAATAATAATAATATAATATATCCTCACGCCTTCCCACAAGGGTCCCCGAAGGGGTAGGCAGAGGTGTATAGGTTATACCCACACACCCACTTTCCGCCAGAGGTATATTAGGTGCCAACGTGACAGATGGCGAGTCCATCGCCGTTACTCAAGCACGACGATACATACGCCTTTTGAATTTCTTCCCAGACGTATGCAGGTTTCCTCTCGATGTTTTCCTTCACCGTAAAGCTCGTGTTGTGACTAATCACTGTACTTAAGTTCAGAAAAACTCATTGGTACAGTCGGGATTCGAACTTGCGACCTTTGCGTCGCAGGCAACTGCTCGAACCACTCGGCCACCACGGCTTTTAGATATAAAAAAAAATGTGTAAAAAAAGGTTGAAAAACGAATATACAATGCGAAAATGTGTAAAAGAAGAGGCAGAGAAAGACCAGGTTCCAACTACTTAGACCAAAGCAATCGGACACTCAATGATGGGAACGTCAAAAGTACTCGAAACCGACGAATATGTATTAAGGTGATAGATATTAAGTCCACAGAACTGGCACTCTACTCTACGCTCCCGGCCTATCCCGTGAGGGACTCGGCGTGATGATAAGATTATGATGATGATGGTGATGATGATGATACTGTAATTTGTTTACAGATCAACATCTCATAGAGATGACAATAGCATTTGGATTAGTGAATTGAACGGCGTGAGGAATAATGGCTTTAATGGTAAGTTACAAAAAACTAATATTATAAAAACCTATGCTTATTAACGACCGCATCCTATTAGAAAAGTTAAGCATCCTACATGAGGTCAGTACTTGGATGGGCGACCGCTTTTCTATGTCCCTATAACGCACGATCAGTCGTCGGTAGTGAGTTTAAAATCTCTAGAAATGGTTACAGGTCCGCTTAAAGCCTTAAAGTACTGACAATGAGATACCCGATCATAACTTGTTATTTTCACAAACCCTGGGCTAGGGTTGTCAAAATCAGATGTCACTTTGTAGTACAAAGTTCTGTTCATACATGTCTTTTATGGTAAGCTGATACTGTTAAAGCCAGGAGTATCACTTGTGCGTTGCCAGTCTTTGGTAAAAGAAATTGTTGCAGTAACGTACTGGCGGTATGACCCTGGCTATTCGTGAATGACAACCCAAGCGTTGCATGCATCTGTTTACTATCGGGCATGTTTGTAGGCTACCGTTGCACACGCGGTGTAACTTTAATTGGCTACGATTCTCCACATGAACATGCCTAGATTGATGCGAGTACTGTCCCGACTAACAATGAGTTATTTGATCTTAAGCACAGTGATTAGTCACACCACAAGCTTTACAGTGAAAACAAACATTGATAGGAAACCTGCATACGTTTGAGGAGAAATTGAAAGGCGTATGTATAGTTGTGCTTGAGTAACGGTGATGGACTCGACTGTGGGTGGCAAGTGGGTGTGTGGGTACTACCTATACATCTCGGCCTAGCCCTTCGGGGACCCTTGTGGGAAGGCCTGATTCGATTCCTACTTCGTTCCTGTTAAGTTGTTGAATACTTTGTAAGACTTTAGTATTCACATTGCCATTGTGGGTCAAGTTTACGCGTTCTCACTAAGCAATGAATGTAACTAAGTATTGGGTTAATTTAAATTTACTAACACCGATGTTATTTTTCAGATTCAATGTTAGTCAAATATCGCAACAAGAGGAGCCTGCAAATGATCATATCACAACATTTTACTGAAACCTCCATCATGCCAGGCGTTGATGTAAGTACTTTTATGTAATACCATTAGTGACCTGCACGTTGGCGCAATATATATA